>JAPYZM010000681.1:0-28318 GCA_030522845.1 Psyttalia concolor
TCGTGGAATCTGTACAGAATACATTTCAACACATTAAGCTGTGTAGAAAAGTCAAATTCTATTCATTCTCTTTGTAGAAGGTTCATTCTTAGAATTTTTCTGTTAAAAAAGTCAATTGAACCAATGAATTTTTCCAAAAACGAAATTCCAATGAAAATCCAATAGTATTATCTTTTCAATTCACTTTCCTACTAAATTTTTTTTTGCGAAGATACTTATAAAAGTTATTCATCTTTCAGTGCCCCTTCGAGTGGTTCCATTATCCATGTGTGGGTATTGCAGCCCCCCCAAAAGGCAAATGGTACTGTCCGCAGTGCACATCTTCCATGAAAAGACGAGGTGGACGGAAAAATTGATCGCTAATACTCATCGTTCACAGTTTTTTTATTATTTCAATCATTCTTGACTGAGTTGTTATGTGTAAATATAAAGGAAAATTATGGAATTGGGCTTTACCTTGTTTTTACGGGGAGCTTTATTTTTTTTATTGCTAATATTATTGAAAATATGAATGCTGTTGCAGAGTGGTAAAACATAAAAGAATCATCTAGACACATCTCACCCGGCATACAATTATTTCAAAATCTCCAGTGCATTATATTCCTGATGAAATTTAAACTTTTAGGTCCCTATGACAATAAAAATTATTGGCCTCCAATGTGTAATATGAAATAATATCATATTCAATGAGATTGCCAGTTTTAGATCTATTCCCAAATCTGTAAAACTAAATTATGATTATTTTTGGACTTTCAAAATCCGCAATGCTATGCAACAATATTCGAACAATATTGATATTAAAAATACCCAACACATTTAGTATTATTTCGGCAATTACCAATCGCATACAAACTATTCTCCAATGCTCATTTGGCTTTCAATCCAAGAATACCAATTACTGATTACGGACGTCATTTTCAATTCTGTAATCACATCTTATCGTTCCATTATAGTTAACTAATCATTCATTTACCAGTTATTACTAATATTATTACTGAGGAGCCCTAATTAGAAATCGGAGAGATTCGAGAAGTGATAATTACAATTTCACCGATTGTCTTCACTTGGAATAATGAACAAAAACTCATAATCGTGAAGTCAGTCGAACTCCAGTTTCCCTCGCGGAAGCGATTGCATAAAATGGATAAACTATGAAAGGTATAAAATTGTTATTAAAATTGCTGTCTACTGATAAGTTATTCGAGAAAAGTAAGACAGAATCGAGCAATCATGTGAGAATTGACATTGATAAACCCCTGTTCAATTTGAATACTTACTATGGTCGCTGGCGACACTTCGCCTTCATCATGGACATCCGTACAATATTTGTATCAGAAAAAAAATTATGGGAGGCTAAAGAACTTTGTGATTTGTACAAGTAAACGATACTCTTCACCTGGTTATAATAGTATATTTCGTAACAAGTGAAAAAAAATGGTTTTTGGCGAGTGGGAGTTTTATATCACGAGCCGAAGGCGAGTGATATATCCCACGAGTCAAAAACCAGTTTTTTCACGTGTTACGAACAATATTTTTCATCACGCGGTGTTGGAAAAGTAACTTTTCAGTCACTCTCTGCTTCGCGTCGAGTAATTGAAAAGTGCGTTTCCGACACATTGAGATGAAAAATATTGTTCGTAACACGCGAAAAAAAGTGTTTTTTGACTCGTGGGATTATATCACGAGCCGAAGGCGAGTGATATAAACCTCCCTCTCGCCAAAAACCATTTTTTTTCACTTGTAACGAAACATACCATTTCATCTCAATGTGTCGAAAAACAAATTTATGCCACTCCTGCCTGAAACCGGCTGATTACGCACTCGGCGCTTCGCGCCTTGTGCCTAATTCAGCCGGTTCCAGGCCTCGTGGCATAAAATTATGGAAATGTCGTTCTCAACGTGTGTGGTTACATCACTCGCCTGCGGCTCATGCTGCAAACCCCACACACGTTGAAAACGAAATTGCCCCACAGGTGCTGAAATTTACTATTTTAGTCACTCGACGCAAAGCGGAGAGTGACTGAAAAGTGACTTTTCCGACACAGCGTGATGAAAAAATCATAATCGAACATTCTGACTTCTGTGAATCAGGGAGAGAAAGGAGCCACAGGGAGTGACGGAGGTTGACATAAGGTGGGCTAAAAAATTGAAAGACAGTTCATTTGATCCAGACACGGGTCAACCATTGAATTTAATCGGTCGACTGTCATTTCAGCTTCCTGGCAATATTTTTTTAACCACTGGAATGCTTACGTACTACAAGTAAATTGTCTTTTTTCATGCTTTCTCTTTTTTCTATGATTATTTTTATACAAAACTGGCAATAAGATAATGATAAATTTTAATCAGTAAATTTCCGGATCTGTTAATTGTTCATAATTCAATATATACTCACACGAAAATGGTAAACTGTAATGAGTTAATTCTAACATCTGTTGATTGTGCATTGATCTAGGGAGCAAATAAATAGTCACTTAGTACTGAGAGCATCGATTGTGAAATGATTTCTCTGAATTGATAATAAATATGTCAATTAAATTCTGCGAAGCATAATAAGACGTGCATAAAAAAATTATAAAAAATTTTCACGAATGCGTTAGATAATTTAATTGGATTTGTATTGAATTTTTTTATTAGTTTTTGGCCGTTTCTATTGGTATAGTTGATAAAAGATATTTTGTAGAAAAATTCAATGTAATTATATTTTATATGCCATTTATTTCATTGAATTTTCTCAACTGGCAGTTCGTAGAAAATATCTCAACATAAAAATTTTTAGAGAAAAATAGGATTCTAGATCTTTTTTATTGTACTTTCCACCAGAACCACCCAAAAACTAATAGAAAATCCAATCAAAATTCAGCGGAATCGTCTACAAAGGAAGTCTGAAGGATATCTTAATTAAATCGTTGCGTGTAAGGATTCAAGAAAAATCATATTGTTCGATTGAATTTACCCTTAATCCCACCCTCCCTCCGATCACGGAGAAAATGAAATGATATTCCTAAATTTTCCTGACTCAGAACCTCGCGTTCAATGGTAGCCTGGCAGATCCTCAATCAAGCCTTCAATGTGGCCGTTAATTATACGAATCAACCAGCAACATCCCGCATACCACAAGACCCTGAAACATTGAAACAAGCCTTCATTGGCGCAACATTTGCCAGCTGCATCGTCGCCATTGGATTCAATCATTTTTTTGCCTCCCGTGGTCCCCTCATTGCCGTCAGTTGACGTCATCCCAAATTATAATGCTCTCCCACATTGTGAAACTCCTAAAACTCTTTTTTCCTCCTATTTATAAATAGAAATGGTCGCCATTCTTCGCTGTTGCAGCAGGAAATGCAGTTAACTTGCCGATAATGAGAAAAAGAGAAATTGAACGAGGCATTCCACTATTTCACAATGATCCAACGAACTCTGAAGTCATGAACTCCAGGATAGCAGCGGTCAAAGCTATCTCAGAGTGTAGTTTGTCTAGAATTATTATGGCAGCACCTGGTATGCTGTTCATACCAGTAATAATGAAAAAAATTAAACTACTGAGTTTTTACCAGCGACGAACTTGGCTCGGCTCACCATCGGAAGCTTTCCTAGTCAAATTCTTGTTCGTATATTTATTCGCATATGAATAAATTTCATAGAAGAAAAGGTCAATTTTCTGGAAAATTTTGTTTGAATTCTACTGAGCTTATCTCTGCATTTTTGTTACTAGAAGTCATCGAAGGAAAAAACTCTATAAAAAATTCACAGAATTAGAGTTTTTGTTCAGAAAAATTAAGTAACAATTGCTTCAACTATTTTAAAATCAGTTATAAACATGAAATTCTAGAAATGTTTCTATGATTTCTATTGGAAGTTTTCTCTGCAAAAAGCGATAAAGATGAAGATAAAATCAACAAAATTTTTTTCAACAAACTCCATAATAAAATTCTGGACATCCTTCATGAAATTAACTAAAAACCAAGAGAATGTCGAATGGAGGTTTCATAGAAATCTAATAGAATTGGCTATCGAATTCTAGGGTCCTCTATGAATTTTTTTCGTGTCCTCGATGGCGCATCCCACCATATTTACATGAATTTTATTTTCAGTCTCGTATTCATGATCCCCTCAGCACTGGCTATATATCCAGAAACTCAGTAAGATATTTCCTTTCGTCGATTCCAACAATCCAATTATTAAATTGTAAATAATTATGTCCATTAAAGCTCGCTGAGTTCAAATCTTCTTAAAATATCCCCGCGAGAGTACGAAGAGTTCCAAAGTACGTTCAAAGGCAAACCTGAGAGACTCTACTACTACAAAGGATTATGATGAATTATGCATTTTTTTTAATAACGAGACCGAAGAAACATTTACATGGGGAGAGCGATAGCTCCATAAAAGATGAAAACAAGAAGTGTAACAAATTCGTGATTAATTTGAGAATAAATAACAATTTTTCAGAAATAAATTATACAAAATACAATAAAAAAAATGTGAGTAATGGGATATGTTAATTGAGCATTGTAGAGAGTTATTTAATTTAGTAATAAAGTAATGGAACGAAATGAGAGGATTTTCTTCATTTTTTTGTTAAATAATCAATTATTTTGGTAATAAGTGATTTTAAAGGAAAATATTACGCACCTTTGGAATTATGTTTTTGCTGATATAAAAAGGTTTCAATTTTTTCTGGTCTATTGCAACTTTACAAATCTGCTAATTCTATAGTTTAGTCTGTTTTACTATTTTGAACAAATGTAGGTTTGTGTTTTTCTACAAGGAATTATGGGTATCATTTTTTAAAGTGTTTTTTTCAACTGTACTTTTGTTTCTTATAATTAAAATCCAAGAAAAATAGTTTTAAAAATTTGAATAATTTATAATCAACATTCACACACTTTCGTCTATCGAACATTACTAATAGAATTGATCCAAAAAAGGAAAGCTTTCAAACTGCCTTTGTTTGAAGACGAATTTTTACAAAAATTGACTAGAATTTCCAAGCGGGCGAAAAATAATTTTGGCATCTTAACGAAAATATCGCACAATATTTCTCATTGAAAGTCTCACTTCCATTTTCCCCTGAAATCACTCACCTCCAAGAATAATTAGCTCTTAACAAACATATAGATTTATCCTTTTTCATAACGCTCCATCACTTCGTCACGCAATTAATCAAGTATGTTGAAGGGCATGAAACTTTGATCGTTGCTGATCAAGAAGTACAGACGCCTCGCACATATTTTTCGCTGTCGTTTGAACCAAAAAGATGAGTTGATACTCATCAGCAACGATGAGAGGTGGTCGTGTCTTCACTAGAGCGTGAAGAATTGTCGCCCTCTCAAGGTCTAACCACCTCTGCAAAACGATTTCCCTCTCTTTCCAGACGTCTAATGTCACATCCGCTGGTCCCCACAGTGAATACTCGAGCACTGCTTTCACCTATAAACCAATGAATGAGTAAATCCCAAGATTACAAGGGAGGGAAAATTGCTGACCAGTGATTTCGATGAGTTTACCTGGGAGAGGCTCACGGCACGTTCGCGCACGAGCAATTCTCTTATTACCGGAAGTCTGTTCGTTAGATTGAGTTCCCGTAGGGCAACTAGAGCACTCCGACACAGTGAAACTTGCTCTTCGTCGTCGTTTATGTGATCCACGTGTAGACTGCAGGATGTATAACGTAAAACATTAATTATGGAAGAGAAAAAACTATATGAGGCGAGTTAGCTTCTAATAGGAACCGCGCATACTTTTCTTCGCGTTTCATTTCAAGTTTAGGGCCATAGGAAATGATTTTCCCGCTTTAAAAAAATCATGTAACGCTTCCTGTATTCGCGTATAATCGAATATTTCGATTACAGGAAGTGTTACATGGATTTTTCAACGAAGGTACCCGGGTGATGTGAAAATATGGCTACAGGTATAAAAAAATTTAGTAAAAAATCCTTGTAAGTCCACTGGACAATTATGTTTCTTTTCTATTAGACTTTCTACTAGTTTTTGGCTGCTTGTATTGACCATTTAAGTAGAAAGTACAGTACTGAGAAATCCACAAAAATCTCGTTTTCTGTAAAACTTATTCTATGAAGATATGCTTTATAATTCATTTGTCAATTTTTTTTTTTCAATGGAAAAATAACAGAACACTGAAAATCTTAGAAAATTTCAGCCTAAGAAATTCGATAAAAATATATTAGTAGAATAAGTTGTATTGAAAAATATACTCCTAGCTTTACACAAAATGTAAATTGTTTGCTATTGAATATTGAGAAATATCCGAGATAATCATGATAAAAATACGCCATCGCTTTCCCGATTGATAACAAAGGATGTAATTAACTTGATTTAATAGATTTTTGCGGAAAAGTTAATTACCTCTGAAGATGATAGAGACGATACGAAGGATCTCTCTCCTCTTTGCACAGTACAAAATTACAAAGGCTCTTGGGCAATTCCTCGATTCCTCGTGCTTGGAGATTTTTCAATGCTGTTACGAATTGTAGAAGCACTAAGCAACATTCTCTCATTATGGCTTCATTGCTGGTATTACTACGAAGTTGTCGCGGTAGATTTGAGAGGAATGACTTCATCGAGCATACTTGGTAAAGTGGTAGAACCGATACCGTGACTGAAATTCATAATGAATATCAGAATTAATTATTCATGACGGATGTGAATCGCTGTATTGAGAAAGTTTTTTATAGAAAACCTTGTACTGTCTTGAAGAAATTCTGTTAGTGGAGGTCTATAATTATGTTCAAATTCTATGAGAAATTGTACTTTAAAAAAAAAAGTTCGCGGTCACGAGTATTTTCTTATTTTTCATCACCAAATTCAGGAGAGAGAGATTTCAAAATCCATGCCCGAGGAGGATAAAAATGACAAAATTCTATTGACCATTTACTTTTAAAAAACACGGGAAAATTATATAGCTTTGGGCCGTTGAAATTTCCTTAAAATTACAGTTCAATGACAGATTCATCAATTGAAAAAGAAAAAAATCGTACTTTCATGGGAAAAAACCCCATATGATTGCTAATTAAATGAGAAAAATCATTTGCTCAAATAATTTGGTCCAAAAAACGTGAAAATATTAGTACGAAATGATCATAGACTTTCTTCCATTGAATATCTATTGAAAAGCGCACGACACAGATTGTATATTTATCAATAGAAGTTAACGTAAAACAAGAGAAATTCACTGAAATTTTCTATTCGATGTGGCAGGTTTTCCAATGAATTTTCACATATATGGTGATTTATTCGCCCTACCCTCTTCATTCTTGGTGAGCGTTGTGATGCGATTGAATGGAGTCTCATCAGAGATTCGATCTGCAAATTCAAGAATCGGAAGAAGACAGAATTCTTTATGAGAGACTGGTGAGGTGAGACTGTCGGAAGACAAACAAATTGTGACTGGGTGGTCGTTCCACGAAGCAGAACAGAAGGCTCGTCTTCCAATTGTTCGTAGGGTATCAACTTCAATGTGAAAGTCTTTGAGCCGTGGGTTCGAAGCGCCCAGAGGTCGCAGATGAAGGGACAGGGATGAGTGATCCACTTGAGATAACTGAAATATTTTTCATGAGCTGTAAATCTCTACAAAACATTCCGGGCGGTCTAAGGATATTCATCGATTTTCCAAAAAAAACTCATTTGTTGTTGATAGCCGTGAAAAATCTTTTAAAAAATTTTTCACTTGCCCGAAAAATCCCTGGAATCCATTGTTCGATATTTGATACTTTAGGGATGCTCTCTAAATATTTCCATTTTTTTAATGCTCACTAAGTAATAATCTGATGGATACATATAAACGTAAATATGTTTCTACGTTTTGAGAGAAATAAGAAAACTACGGATACTTTGGACGAAAAGCACAAAAAATGAGAGTTCCAATTGTTATCAATATAAAGGTCAAGAAATCAAGTATTTTTGAATGTTTGCGGTTTTGGGTAAAGATTCTTAGCAATTCGAACTCACTCGTTCCAGCAATTGCGCCAAAGATTCGTGATTGGCTATGACAACAGCACCGTAGTTATCCTCCAGACTCCGATGAACGACTGTGCGATTTCTTCTCTGGCGCACTCTATTCATTACGAAATCTTCGTTTTTCGTCTTCCAGTCCTGATCCTCTTCGGCACCCTTTTGTTCGAATTAATTGTTACAATTTCAAATTTACTGGGGCTTCAGTTTGTCCTGAATTTTACGTATGAAAAAATAGCAATGAACACAGAAATTTCATTGACTTTCTGTTGAGATTAGGGAAGAACTTAATTTTATTGACTTTTTATTTTTATAGCTTGAGCTAATTACGTAAATTTACTGTGCAAGTTTTTTTCAAGCTAAACATTGACATTGTTTTTTTTAGAACTAATCAAACATATCGCATTTCCTTTGTGAACTCAAAAAACTCAAAGTTAACTTCTAAAAAATTTTAAAGAAAAAAGTCCAATATTGTAAGTTATTAAAATAAAATCAATCTATGAACACTCGATTAACAAATATAAAAGCTACGACAGTGTTAATAAAAATCCTCGACAAGTGACGGGAAATTTCATCAAAAACGCAATGAAATTCGAATTTTTATTGAAGATTTTTAATGTGTATACAGCTGATACTGAAAAGTCCTTGTGAAAATGTCAGTCTATTCACGAAGTAATAAACCGTAAAAGTAATTTGTCTACATGTCATTGAATATTGAATTTTTCTGACCTTGGAAGAAAATTTCAAGCCACATAATCCTTGACATTTTCCCCTAAGTCCCCTCGTTTCCTCAATAAATGGAAAATTCATGTGGTCTTTAATGATTAATTGGAAATTTAAGTGATGGGACAGGCGAAGGACGGAATTTTATATCTCATTCATATTATACTTAACTTTTGCGATGAAAATATGCGTGTAAAGTTTTTTTTTCTTTTCCAATTAAAAATAGGAATTTTGTTATTTTTACTCCTTTCTAAAAATTGAACTAGCCCTATACTTATCCATATATTTCAACGAAATTGAGTTTGGAGATTCGATATGACCTTTCGAATTTCAGACATGAAATTTTGAATTACTCCATTCCAATTTTTGTCCTTAAATAACAAGTAAATATTCTTTAAAAAATACCACTATGATGTTCGTTGTCTACACTTTTTTAAATATAAACGAAAAATAAGCAAAAAACATGGCAGAAATTTCCTTTTGAAAATGTCTGGTCACTGAAAAAGGGACAAATCAGAAAAATTCAAACCAAATGTCAAATTAAACCATTACAGTCTATTACTTCTCTCCTCCATTGATTAATCCTCTTCCACTGTAATAGCCCGATCCTACTCCCAAATTCTCATGGATACTTGCCTCATTCCCAGTATAAAATCCATCGCTCTCAGTTTCGCTGTGGCAGTAAGGCAGTGAATTAGACCTGGCAAATGTTGACTTGGTATACTTGAACTGTCGATAATGATCAGTCCCACCACCACCCTCCGAGTTTCTTTTATTGGCATTTGTTCTTGTTGCCTCATTGGCATGCCTACGAAGCTCCAGATTCGAATCACACTCCGGTGAACTCGAGAGAAACTCGTAGACATCGTGACTGTCACTCGAAGTCTACATATCAAAATTTCCACATTGGAAAAACAGTAGAGAAAACAGAAAAAAAGAGCAGAATGATTAGAAAGTCAATAGATCCCTGAAGCCGTCTACGTCTACTTCAATAATTTATGATTATTTATGTACCGAGTCGAGAGAATCCGAATTCGTTGGTACATCGAGACAAGATTTTTCGTAACGTCTAGAGGCAGCCATTTCCCGTGGACTTGAGTGATTACTCTTCATCGTTTCACTCTCACGCTTTATGCTGGCTGTGCGCTGTGGCTTGGACGGTGCAAGTGTGCTTCTCACCTCACCTGCAACATTCTCCGGTGCTGCAGGCCCACCACGCCATTCATCAAGCGCCAGGGGTTAGTTACAACCACATTTATTGGGTGTTTTTTGTTCTTTCAATAGCCATTCAATAGCCATTTATTAAATAATTGTACCAATAAAACGCATGCCAGATCAGTTGCCTTTAGTCACATGCCTTTAGTTGCACTTACCCTGTATTCTATTCCATGTTTGCATGTCAAATAATAAGGGATTATACAGTTTCTGATCAGCTAAGCACAAACTCTTGGCAGCACAAAAAATGGTTGAAGACTCGCTTTTCATCGATAACCACGAAAAATTTTAATAAACTTCTTGTGTTCAATCGATAATTTTATCGGAATGGATAGCAGAAAAAAAAATTCCATTGAAATTTTTTTCTGTTTAATTCCCCAGGCTTATATTTTCTGGTTTTTGCCTAATGTTATTGACGTAAATAAAATAAAATGAGAGTATTTAAGACATTTGAACCGACAACAACCTATCAAAAATACGTAAATAGACCAAGTCCATATAAGAATATGATAATTGAAGCGAGTTTTTCTATGGAGCTACTGAAACCTTGACCAGAAAATATTCTATTGTAATAATTGATAAAAATCTATTTTTGTATACGATTTTGTCTATTTAATTTATAGGCTCAAAATAATAAATAGGAAAGTAATTATTTCGCAATAAGGATTTACAACTGACGACTCACAATTAAGATTCCTGTTTTAAATAGAGAATTTTGAAAAATGGGAAGTCAAAAGAAGTGGGTCTTGTGAATGAGTTTCTGATCATAAGTAGACCGGAACAAGACTATCAAATTGTAAAATAGAAGTGATAGAAATCCAGATATACAACTAGACCATTGCACCAAAAAAATATTAATCTTACGAGCTTTGGTTATATCAACCGCACGATTTCGACTAGCATTCGAAATGAGAATGCCCTTCTTCCCATAATCAATAATAAATCCGTGAATAAATGTAAAAAAATTGCCAGGAAATCCAAAAATGGGGTCAGAATCTACTCCTGATCAGAAACTGTATCATTCACCTTAATTAACATTTTAATAATTTGCACATTTTATTTTGGGAATCGAGTTACTGCATTATTAGAATTCAGAAAATTACGTTTATTTCAGAATGAGAATTTACAGTATTGTTCTATTAAATCAGCATTTTGTTTTTCTTTCTCTTCCTCCAAAAATACAGATAGTGATATATCACAGTATTTATCGTCATTAATTTGTCCTTCACTTAAATTATGCATAACGATTATCGCTTATAACGAAAATGTAAAAAAAAGCTTAACATTCTCATAACAAATCAGTAATATGGCATTTTAATATAAAAAGAAACGAAAGGCGAAACGATGAGGGGCTATTAGTTAATAACTATTGGCATTGTGAGAATGATATAATAATTAATGAATTGTTTGTTGACCATAGAGGCTTTTCTCTCATAAAAACGAACAAAAAAAAATATTAAGCACCTACATCACGTCCTATGAGTAACTGAGTAATTAATTACTTAACGTTAAAATCAATTGCACTGAATGGGCCGGAACTTACCCAAATTCGCGTAAATTGAGTCACCAGCTACTGTTCCATGCTGAGCTGTGTGCCATGCCCTCACTGGCGATGAGGATTTTGTTGGATTATCTGGGGTGGGGGGTGGGGGCCTTGAGGATGTCTGCTTGCTCGGCAAATTTGTGGATGATTGACCATTTCTAGGGGGTGGCGGGGGCTTTCCGAGTCTCGCTGTAGTGAATGAATTTCAATAACATCGATTATACATTACTAAATTAGTTGGAAAAATCCAGCGAATTCGATGGACAATTTCTACTGAATTTCGTCGAGAATATTTCAATATTCCATTAGTTTTTGGGTAATTTTAGTGAGGATTTTAGCTTCACTGTGTACTTTAGATAGAATGCTCAAGAGAAACTATTTTTTCCGAAAAAATTAGTAGCTTATCTTTCCATACAACTTATTCTATTGAGATATTTCCGGTAGAAAATTCTCGACATGAATTTTATAGGCTTTTTCTACTATCTTCTCATTCCTTTCGCGCACAAAAATGAAACAAGTTTAGAAAATTAAATCTAAACGCATTATTGATATAGAAATTGAATCATGCCAGCCTATGTTATAAAATATCGACTGAAAAATCGTTCTGCAAAATTGCATGATTGAAAATGCGAATATATATTCTATTGAATATCTCAATACGCATAAAAAATGCAATAAAAAGAGCTTAGAAAATCTAAATCCACAAAATCGAATAGAAAGCATCTTAAAGCGATGATCAATATAAAGATATTTAAATCGTTGACCCTATTCTATCAAATATCCGTCAAAAAATCCCACGTCTATCGAACAATCTCTCAGAAAAAAAAAAGACTATTTATGCATTGAATTTCTCCCCACCAGAATTATAACAACAAAATTATTCGTAAGTATCCTTTCAACTAACCAGCGAGATTGCTCCCAGATTCCTGTCTCGAATCACTGACCACGAGTTCCTCCTGGCACTTGGTAAGTTTATCGTGTCGTAACACTTCCACAGCCGCTCCATCCAACTCCAACGGATGAATAATTTCCAATCGCGGTTTAGGCTGTATGGTCCCTGGTATTTCATCGATTCTTGGCCCCGACGAGGCCATCGTGCTTATCAAATTGATATCCTTCCTTGAGCCCCCCATCCTCAACAATTTCTTCAATGAAAAGCGTGATTTGCTCTTCTTCTTCTCCTCGAGTTTGTCCGAAATCATCGAGGACGACGGAATGTCCTGATGAGACAGAGAAATACTTCTCCTCGGCTCCGGTGAATCTTCAGTCGTCTCTCCCCCCGCAAAACTCATAGAATCCTCCGCGACCGTTGGTCCCAGTGATTTCTTCAATTTCGGACTCGAAGAGGTCGTCGCTCGCTCTCGTTTTTCCTTTTCCCTAACAACTGGACAATCAGACTTTAAATTTATCTTGAAATTTGATTTACGAGTAAACAAAGGACCGGAAGTGTCATCTGAATTGACTTCCGGGGGCTTCGGTGCCATTCGTCGTTTCCCATTACCACTGGATTGATTATCCAAGCCACACTCGTCCTCCCTGCTAGTCAATTCCGAGTAGCGCTCGACACTTTCCGCATTCTCAAGCTTGTTATCGACTTTTGGGAGAATTGCATCATCAAGACACGAACTCATAACGATTTCCTTAGCCTCCACCGATATGGGCTTTGAAAGGGCAGTGGGCTTTTTCACTGCCAGTGTATCTGAATGCAGGAATGATCGTCTGGGCTCAGTGGAAATACCACATTCCAGCGATATCTCATCCTCGTCTGCTTTTCCATCGGGCACACCGGCCTCTTCACGGCTATTGCTATCATCAACAATTGCTGTACACTCGGTATTCTCGATTGGCTCTGATTCACCTTCGACCGTTCGCTCATCTAAATCATCGTAATTCAGGTCACCGACAGTACATCCCTCATCCATAACCAAATTCTCACCATTGGTGACTATTTTTTCAGACTCATCGATCACTTTTGGTGAATGGGATTCCGTTTTGGTGATGTACGTGCTTTTAAAAGAACTCTCCGAGATAATTGATGTCGATTTGATCTGAGTTTCGAGGTCAGGGACACGAGTAGAAGCTGTACCACTTGGTGCATCATTTTTCTTGATTGCCATTAGATTATTCGAGGCAATTAACGGCATATCGACGATTTTTTCGAGTACCACTGGCCGTTCATCGGCTCGTTTTCTCTCAATTGGCCTTCGGGCTGTTGGCACACTAACGTCATCGGCTCCAAATGGCGTTACAGATATGAGGAGTGTCGTTTTATTGCCATCGGCGTCTTTCTGAATTCTACCCAACATCAGACCAACTGTTTTTGGCTTTGCTTCACTCGGTGCGCTCGTCAAATTAGCCGTTACCATATTGAAATTTGTATTAACTCTGGTAAGATTGCTGAGTGCACGCTCCTCTTCGCTGTCCTGTAGTGAATCATTATCCTCGTCATCAGTAGTACTTTGACACTTTGATTCACTGAGTTTAGTGTCAGTATTGATGATCTGTACATCATTGGACGTCACATCCAATTCATCATCGCTGTCTGAATAGTCATCTCCACCGTATCCAATGACTCTCGTCAACTCTTCCGGAAATGCTACACGATTTTTTTGACGTCTAGATCCTGTCACAGCCGTTGTTCTCAGTCCACGAAGAATACCCTGTGAACAAGGTGTTTTGTGTACACGATAAAAATACAATTTCTCACTTCCGCATTTCCAAGACCGGCTAACCCACTTCTTTTAGCGCAAAACCCAGTGGTGCCTTGGGTTACGATAAATACACCGATGGCTCGCGGTATTAACGTTAGGTATTATGGTCGACGGCCATTAACCCCGACCCATCAACGGTTCACCATCGGTGATTTTGTACTTTAATTTTTATGGTTTTCAAGTGCCGGTGTTGTAATCCATGAATTTTCTTATACTTGAATCTTCATTGGTAATTTTTTAGGATCACAGAGATTGCATCTGTGCACAGATGTAATGTTTTTTGACGAAATTTTGTGTACGTAAATATATTGCGGGAAAATTTTCAAAATTTATTAATGAAGCTTCATACAGAAAGGGCTGCAGTGATAGTTAAAAGTCGGAAATTTTGCCCCACATTTGGCATTCTTCGGGGAAATTCTTGGATTGCTGAAAATGTTTTTCTCTTGGGATTTTCAAAATTATTGCATCAAATTAACTTTTTAGTGTCATTACTTTTTATGATACTATCTATCGAATCAGAGCGTACCGCACGAAATATAACTCTCTAGCGTGAGTCACATAGTAATTTATATTTCTTGTTTTTGTAATAAAATGATCGTGGGCGCTACCACTCTCAAAATTGAAATCCGAAGTAGATATTTGATAAAATGCTAGCGCCTACTGCGTTACAGACTACAGTTTCAGATGGCCGGAATCGAATGAGTAGTTTTACAGATTGTCACCTTTTTCGGCAATGATGTTAGAAAGCTTGTTTTGGCTTAATGACAAATTCTTGTTCTAGCAATGATTTCCACATTCGAGATGACTTAGAGCTGACTGAAATGTCATATACTTTAATATTCCATTTTTGTTTTTGATCTTATTTAAACAAGGTTGTGCCGATATTTTTGGGTCAATTTTAAGTCGATTGATCCTCTATCAAATTAAATATCTCTGTTCGGGAAAAATGGCTTGCATTTACTATTTCACATCTAATTAAATTGCAATGTGGATAATTGTATGCGCTTGATTAAACGGAAACTGACAATCTAATCGCAAGCTTACTACCAATATAATTAGTTTAAAAAAAAGAAAAACAACAAAACAAGTGCAGATAGCTAAATTATTGTCATTACTTTTTTGTTGAGCAAGTTGAGAGCTAGATAAGAGGCTATTACAAACATTTTGCTACATCCCTTACATTTTGAGTTCGCCATCGAAATTCTATAAATAATTAAAATAGACTTGAGCCGTTTGTTACAGGTTCACTACTGGACTTTAATTGTATCGAGGGAGATTTTGAGGAAGAAAGTATTCACCTGAACAGTTTTAACTTCTCGTGCTATTAATGGCTTTGTACATGGCGCTGAGCGTTGATGATCCTGCCTGGACTCGAAACAATTGGCACAGAGTTCCTTCTTCCAGGCATGCTGCACGAAGTATCGGCATTCCTTAGACATTTTTATCGTATTTCACACTCAACTAATTTTCATTACTCTCGGCATAACTTCCTGGAAGCAATTAAAAAACAAAGGAGTGATTATTCGCGGGGAGATGAGGACTGACCTTTGGGGAATTGGATTGGGTGGTCAGAATGCTATTGCGTGGCTCTTTGTAACTAGGGATCTGATACAAGGACATTTGCATTCACTTTTTTTCAATTAAGGTTTTGTTATTTACTGGGTTCTCAAATATATCTATCTGTAGTTTCCCCATGAAATGATAACGTTTGTAGACAGAAAGCGTAAACTCAAGATTTTTGGGTGGACTTTTTAGGATATTTTTTCAAAATTTGTGGTAGTTTTTTGTTCTGCGCAAATCAATAAAATAAAATTCGGAAATTCAAATTCATTTAGAATTTGATGGACAAATCATGCAGAAGTATAAACTTTACGGCAACTATTCCATAATCATCAATAGCAATTGGAAAATTTTATGCAATACATTTTTGAATTGTTCGTTAAATAAAACATCAAGGGATTCGAATAATTCTTGTCTAAATGTCATTCAAGGATATAGGGTTTCATTAATTTTTTAGTGAACTCTGGGAATAAATGGTTTTCCTCGCCTTCCTCGCATCCAATACCATTCTCCTGAAAATTACTAATTGACTGTTCAAGAAATTACATTTTTTTTCTAATGATCTAGGCAAATGCTGTTCAAAATAATTTTATGAAATTCAATTGACGTACGTTTGCAATAAAACCGGTTTAAAATTTTTGATTGTTTGTACGAAGGGAAAGGAAAAATTTCATGTACGAGAATATTTGATCGACTATCCCACCGCTTTCTCCGTGAACTTCGCTTGAATTTCTATTGAAAAATTCCATCTATTTTTCGTGGTTATTTATTGCAAGCTATACATTTCTTTTAGAGTTTTCTATAGATATTTATGTTAATTATGCAAAAGTTATAGGAATGTTAATTTTACCATAAATGGGATTCCATTGGAATTTTATAAGGATCGTCGAAGAAGAATTTCTGATGTTTTCGTTCTTAGCGTTATCATGGGAAATAAATTAAAGGGATAGAAGAAACTTTGAAAGATGTCAAGATTTCTACAAAAAAGAAAAATTGAAAACACCTTTCAACAAAAGTGCATGATAAATACACTAACTGAAAAAAGGACTTTTGGCTGAAAAATAATTTCTTGGTTCAAGAATATTTTTTACAATCACATAATTTTTGAGCAAATCTTCTTTTCTTGTTCCTTAAGGATTTTTCATTGTCCAGAGAAGGAAAGTTATAGGGTTTTCTTTCCCTAGACAACGTGCATACTAAAGGCACATGAAAAAGAGATTGGCTCAAGAATTATAAAAAATTATTCGAAAAATTATGCGATAGTCAAAAATATTCTTGAACCAAGAATTTATTTTTCAGCCAAAAGTACGTTTTTCTGTCAGTGTAGCGTAATCTTCCGTAGGATTGGCGCATACAGGCCATTTTTTCAAATCACTTGGTCAATTGTCAATTAAATGACTGTCAAGTTTCGACTCTTTTCAAGTCTCAATTCGCGGGCCAAAGAAAAAGAGAAAAACTTTAACAATGCCTTCTATGAAAAAAAACAATTTAACCTTTTCAGAGTCACCGATTTTTTATTTTTTAAAGGAACTACATTTTCCTTTCACTAGAAAGACTGTATTGAATCATCATATTTAATTGATATAGCAATTACGATGAAATTTTGCACACTCATTACACTCTAACAATCAAAATCCATTGAATGAACGACGTGTGTGCGGGTGATGCGCTTGAACTTTCTCTCGTTAAATTCATTGCAAGGTATCCACTGTCATCATAATTGTAAGGAATATAGTTGTACACGTGTGTTCCTCGATCCGGGGCAATATAGACGACTTCCGTAAGGGACTTTCCCACTTATCTCAATGCTAATAGACTTATCAGAATCATCATACATACGAGAAGTTGAATTCATCGTGGCACAAGTGAGTTATTAAGATCGCGCCACGCGATACGATAGATTTTTAATCACAGTCTCCATACTGTCAGAATTATTCCATTTCCCATCAAGATAAAATGATCCCCTAATCGTTATGATGAAACACTGATACGAGTTTTCACGACAGCTCGATCAGCCATTTCAACTCGTATTTTCCCATCCCCCAAGTTTGACTATCAGAAAGCTACCTGGTTGCCCTCATTCTCCCATATTTATATATCCTTTTTCACTCGCTTTTATTTCCTAGATAGTCTCTTAATTGTGTCGAGCACTCGTTTTATTCACCATTTCTGTACAGTGACACGTGAGAGATCTGCCGGAGAAAAACCAGTGCTCCCTATGACGGTCGCAACCTCATTGCGCTTAGGAAAAATCTCATTTGTCCATAGCGAGAAAAACAAACGAATACAATTAAATTTTTTTTTTTCAATTAGAGAGAAACATTGAACTTTCGTGGACCTGGTGTTTTTTAGAAATTCATTGAAATTTTTGTATTTGTTTTAAAATATTTTGAATTTGATTTAGAGGAAAATGTCACGAAATTCCGGATCTGTCGGGAAATTTAAAGTGGCTGAACGAACTTCAAACCATTTTTAGATATTTGCAGTTTTTTTTCTTTAAGTGCTACAAAAACGAGTGGAGAAAAACGAGAATTTCCCAGAGAATAAAATATGTACATTCACTTTTTAAAAAAATTCTATTGATATTTACGAAATGTACAGTTATCATTGAGTTTTTATAGTGAAATTGATCCCAGAGAATCATTAAGAGATCGAAAGAAACATTTGATTCTGTTTAGGATGAACAAATCCCGAAATTTCAAATTTTTCTGGATATTCAATGGAGTTTATAACTATTGAAAAACAGAAAAGCAATAATTATCCAAGGCAAAGAAAAGATTTCTATTAATTTTGCTGAATTCTATTAATTTCCATGTACTAATTGATTTAAAATTCACTATTAAAAGATTTTTTAAATATAATTCTAATTGTGCAATCATACAATTCCATAAAATTTCAATGGCACTGTATTGTGAGGAAATTTTCAAGAATTGTATCAACAATTGCAGACCAAAGATTCTTAGCAGAGTATATAATGTTCTGGAAACAATAAGAAACATGCGAAACAAGAAGACGTAGTCATTTCTTTCTTTTCAAGCAATCGCGATTACAGCAAGCGCCAGTCATATTTCAGGAATTTGCATGATTTCTGCATTCATTCAAGACGAAATCCTCCGAACGTGACTCACGAGGTCGAAGTTTTTAGTACTTTGAGTCATTTTCTCATTTCTGACATAAAAAAACGATTTTATGTGTTAAGAAATTCGATTATAAACATTTCACGGAATTCTCAAGCCATTCGCCCTCAAGAGCTAATATGTTTAACTTTTGCTTCAAGCCCCACGATAATAAATATAATTGTCATGTTACAGTAGACTCACGACAGTAATTGATGGAATGCATGCCCATTTTTTCCAGTGGTTGTGGAAGTGATTTTTTCCCAACACTTCGCAAATATTAAACATTTCTTTAAGCACAAAGCTTATTTTATTCACTTATAATGCCGATTCATACAATGTTTTGAGACCGGTTTCTGAAATATCTATACTTTTAGTAATTTTCTCACTTTCTGGTGTGAAAAAAAACTGACTTCACGAGTTAAGCAATCAGATTATAAACGCCTCACGGCATTCTCAAGCCATTCGCACCGAAGAGATAATATATTTCGCTTTTGCTTTAAATCAAATAAAAATTAATAGCATTGTGGTTGTAGATTACGAACTCGCGATATGTAAGAAGGAATTACGTTCTCCATTCCGTCTAGCACATTTGCAGGTGATTTTTTTACACACAATAGAATTTTTCTATTTTTTAAAAACAAAAAATATCACCTTTTTGGAAATACTTTCACATTTTACCGATCCAATACAATGTTTTCTCAACTTCAAACCAAAGAACAGAAGAAACTCAAAAGAAAGAAATACAAAAAAAAAATCCTATCGAGAAGCTGATATTTTGAGAGTAGTTTTCAAACGACTTTGTTTTAATAAAAGCTTTGAACTTGAAAAAAAAAGGTTTAGCGATTAAATGACTTTTAAATTGAATTCATTAATTTCACGAATGATTGACTGGTAATTTTCAGAAAATAGATTCAAGGCTTCATTACTAATTAGAAGAACATTATAATTTCGCGGCCAGTTAAAGAGCAATTTTCGAAAGAGTGATATTGAAGTAAATTCAGGAACAAACAATACAAAATTTCAGTTTTCTCTAAAAATTAAATTCCGTTCGAACTGCCTGAACAGTCACAAAACTGGAAATTAAGAAAAAAAAACAAATTATAAAAATATTGTTAAAAAATAATAATACATTATTAACAATTATTGTAATTGGTGATATTTCAAAACTAACGGTTGACAGGTTTTTAAATAAACCTCTTATCGAATCTTTTACAAAATCGATTTGGCAGAAGAGATTAAATGGCCCTCGGTATTTCTCCGCATCGCCAAATATTTATCAACCGGAACAAACTTGAGATTGAATTTGGCCACAAGTACATCTACGCAATACGTGACTAAATGCGGAAAACCCTGGTATTCCGGTTGTACATATGCACGCAGAGAACTCCGGAATACCTCACGTCCGCATTATACTGGAATAACTGTTAACTTTTCCACACACCTCTTTAAAATCTACAGGGGAAAAAAAACCGCTCCACATGTGCTCTACCACTGGATGCATTAGTTATCCACATTTAATTATTTACCTTTTTTTTTCTCTCCACATTTAATCCAGCATACAAATGTACTTTCACCCTGACAAAACAGCAGACTTTCACACCATCAATTCACATCTCACATACTGAATTCCCGGGAACACTGGCAATCTTGCGAATAACTGTGGATGTCACGAATCTAGTTAATGAGATAATAGGTGATCATAAAAAATCGCATTAATCCCGTAGAATAATAGAATGGACCGTCTCATGTCCTGCCTCCTCGGCGCTCGTACCTGCGAGTACCTAACGGGCCAAAAACTCGCGCCGCTACGTGATTCTCGCGACATATATGTACGAGTATATATATATATCTATAAATATGTTTCTCTCCCTGTCTCTCTTGTGGTTTTTTTCCCGCCATTCTCTCTCGATCCCTCTTCTCCCCATGGGTCATTGAACGTTCCTTCTTCCAATAGAGCTACGTACGAGATGAGAGGAGACTTGTCCTCGGAGATTGCACCTCGAAATGTTGCAGTAAAAATTATCCTAAATTATTCATGGGATTTTGCCTGATTTTTCCGTTTTTTTTTTTTTTCATTTCAATAGTTCGAATAATTCTCGTTTCGCTATAGTTTTAGAGATTTTTAGTCTTTCAGTTGAACAACCAATTCGCATGATGAAAAATGAATAATAACTGCAAGTATTCGGCGAATGATATTTTGCAAGATTTAACTTTTTTTTCGTATATTTCTTGGATGAAATAATAATCTTGTTCTTAATAACGGAACGTGTTTGCAGACCGAGGGATCAGTGTCTATGGGACGTCTACAAATTTCGTTATCATTTCATGTTTAATGAAAAGAGAATTCCAACACTAATCTTTTATTACAATGCAAATGCTGATTTTCACTTAGGAGTCTGGTTTAGGTAGGGATTTTTTCACATTATTTATTAGCAAACTAAAACGGCAATTAAATTCAAATGAAATAGGACTCAGTACCCAATCGAGTTTCCGGAACATTCGTTACAGCTTTCAACAATTTCTTAATTTCTCAAAAAAACGGAGCTACATGAATTTATGTATTTCCCATTTATTTTGCAAATTTTTTTCTGACTCCGACTTTCAAAGAATAATTTGCTTTCTGTTAGTTTATCAATCTTCGATGACAAGATTCCCCTCGCCTTTCACTGGAAATCTCACTTGACATACTTCAATTCCCAAATTTCGCAAACAATAATTGAAATTACCATATCAATCACTATATGAGCATTATCAACTATGTATACACAATTTCATAAGTTCCAATCATTTCAATAATACAAACCGAATATATTGTTTTCATAAACAGGTGGAGGTGTGATGAACTCAATAACGCAATATAAATTTCAAGAACATTAAACAATAATGAGGTTATTCATTCTTATGATGATTGTAAAGCAACAATTGCATTATTCATTATTAATGTTTCAATATCCATCATAGTTTCTGTGATAAATTTTCTACATTCTTTGTTTATGAGAAGAATGTTTAACTAAGATGATACTCGATACTCGCGAATATTCTGGTATCAATTTGAAGAAACATGAAATCTTAGGTAAATGATTTTGCTCTCAGACCGAGACTAGAATTTCTTCAATGAGATTTGACTCTCCTGTTTCAATTGTTAAAAGAATTTTTTAAGTGTTTACATATAATTTTTAAGTACTCCAAAAAGCAAAATCTTTAATATTTTTTTTCCGTTTGCGTATACCCCCTCGGTTCTTTACGGTTTGTTCCCGTCCCACCCCCGCCCGCTGTGCCGCCTTCACCGAAGGACGCGAGGAAACCTCACCCCTGAGGGAAAAACCTGACAAGTCACAGTTGCCTCTTTTAGGAGACTAGCGCTTAACTATTGTCCGTGAGATTAGAGTGAGAACAAATTTTGGCTCCCACCCCGGCCGGGAATCGAACCCCGAACCGCTCGCAGGCCAATCTCAACCCATTAACCGCACGCGGCCATTCACGGTAAGTAAATGTCTTAATTAAAATTTTCAAAATTGAAAATAAATCAGAAATCAAATTTTCAAACGTTAGCACCAGTATTTCCATAGACTCACGCAATTTTCTTTATATCTCAAATTTAATTGCTCGTCAGAATTCACACTTTCCTGACCTATCCGTTCATTATCTTAAATCAAGAAACTCTTGGTCAGATTAAACGACAAACACTTTGATTTACCAATTCAAGTGTATAGAAAACAGATCTCAAGTATCGGGGTCTTCACGCACAATATTATGCAATGTAATCTATGTCCTGAAAAAGGTCTAGACATGAAGCAATCTATATAATTTTATGGGCAGTACATAAATTCTCGTTGAGACCGCATAAAATTTCTCTCGGGACAAGATAATATCCTACTGAGGGATTTTTTTCCCCCAATGTAAGAGTGAAATTATTTATCAGTAAAGGCGACGATTTTAATTAAACATTGACAAGAAATAATCTTCGTACATTAAGTAAAAGAGAAAAGTGCAAATCAAATCGTGATTAATCATCAGTATCTCCTGATTAAATAATGGGATTTTGATGAATCAGGTATTACTCTCAAGCTTTCCATACATTGAGGAATTCCACCTTTTCATTGTCGACTGACATTTTCTTTGTCGAAAGTTATATTTTTCCTCTCTGTCGAGTGATATAATATATGGTCGGTCCCCTCCTTAAATCCCTAAATATAGAAATGAAAAGGGCGAGAGCCCAGTTTTCAGAAAAATTGAAACCAGATTCCATGAATTTTTATCAGAAGTTTCTCAAATATAAAACAATAATAACTAATGTTATGAATTACACTGCACAGAGTAAATATTGGAAATTTTAGTGCATTTTTTACTGTGGCTGTATCAAATTGTTTATGGAGCTGCAAGAATCCGAAATACATTTAGTGAAACTTTACATTATTGACAATTAAATTCTAGTACTCTATTTCTTAAAAATAGAAGTGAATACATTTATTGCCTAGAGTAATATTTTAATCCTGTACCATCCGAAGTCGACGCACTCTCCGTATCCATAAATATGAGAATAAGGAGGAAGAGAACTCAGAGTTTCGAGAAATATAAAAATAGTTCAACCCCCTGAGCTTTCGTTTTGAAACTCGTTCAATATGGAATAATATTGAAACAATATCGAATAATAAATAATGCTGTGATGAATTATTTACGTAATTTATATAATAGACTGAGAGAAAAAAAACCATATTGAAGATGTATCTCTTTACACTTACGGAAAAATGAATGGCTCAAAAATTGTGAAGGAAATAATGTTATCAATAAATAATGTTTCACTCTGAGCAAAGAAACATTGTGTCAAACGAATGTAAAATTGTTCGAAAAATCATGAGTAACTCGAGCACAGAAAACAACTTCTAAAATCAAGTCTAGACATTTCTTGCATTAGAATCTCTGGAATTTGAGAGTGCAGTAGTTTTGAACAAATTGATGCAACTAGACTTCATTTTATGGAATACGCTCTTGTTACAAACAAATCTTTGTCTTTGGAATCGATGCAAAATTTCTTGGAGAAAGTTTTTCGTGAGACGATATTTTCTTGTCAATTTTCGAGCCACAAATTGTTCCATACAAGTTAAGACATTCTTTTCAAAAACATTGTTTTCCCTCAGTGTAAAAATTTAACTTTATTACTTATTTCCTCTGGAATTAGTGTAATTTTAAACACGATTGTTTCAATGTTTATTCAAGACCCTGATGTTCACACAAATTATGACAGCAGAAAATGCTCGACACTCGTGGGAAAGCGATCTCTGAAGAGTTTACAACATTTTTTTGCACTCGTATCGAAGCATACAAAGTATACTAACAAAAAATATTAAATACGTGCTTTTTTTTCATTCTAAAGCAAAAAAAAGGTATATTATTATTTACGTCGTTTGAAATAAAATCTTGTGAGATTCCTAGATAACACCCTCCTCGTATAAATATAATGATAGGAATTAGTGAACCCGAGAGCTTAAAAAGTACAAAAATAGTGCGACCACATGAAACGTTTTAGTTCTGAAACTCGTTAAATATGGATGTAAGATCTTTTCTCTTCCTTCCCCGAAGCTTCATCGACATTTCATCATCAACTGTACATCGAGTTACTCCCCCCCCCCCCCGCGCTCACACCAATTGACTTCCCATTCATTCGTCCAGGGATAAACACAACGGGTGCGCCGAGTGTTTTCATCATTTGCGAGCTACCACACTCATTCGCAATTACCAGTTTTCAATGTGTTGGGATATACAATTACCAAGGGATCTCTCCACAAATGATATCAAAATAAAGAATAAAAAAAATGCAGACAGTATAAAAACCAGAAAACCACGTGATACATGCACAATTCAACTTTCTTTGTTGTCACGCTCTCGTGGCTATCAGACTGACGAAATATCCCGGCATTAATAATATTAAATTTCTGCTTCCCTAACAAAATAAAACATCGAAAATTCGCTATACATTACTTACTAATACTCATGAGTCATTTTTCAGACGCGTGACAAACGCACTCCGAGAAAAGACGAAATACAACGTGAAGAATAAAAGAAAAAAAATAAAAGTATCGAATGTGTCATGCAAGGTATCCCGGCGCGCCTTTATTTACGGGAAAAATTTATGACGACTTCTCGCGAATAATAAACCAACAAGTCCAAACATTTTAATCGTTTTCTCATACCGCGCCCGCCAGTTGATTCGAGCGCAGACTGCGATTGCGACATGAGAAATGAAAAAAAAGAAAAATAAAACGTGAGAGAATGTTGAAAAAAAATACGGGATATGTTGCGTGGTAATTGTCCTTAAAAGGATGAAAAAGCGTTAGAAGCAGGTTGGAGAATGCATGCAGAGTAAACAAAATTTTGAAATGAACTCACCTTCTGGAGAACAGGGACGTGATTTGCTCCAGTGGAGACTCGTGACCCGGAGTAAAGTCCTTTCTATTGTATACTTGAGACCTCAATTGCCTCTTCACCAATAACGAACGCCTTATCAATAGAACAAAATTGAACAAAAACAACCCCCGACGATATATGCCCCTGTTATATTGTAACAACAACACAAGACACTCGACGATGAAGTACAGTAATGCGAGCGGTAGTTGAAACGATGGTTTTCACATGTAAACTGAGGATGAGAGAGAATGAAAGTTAATACAGAAGTGTATGGTTGCCGTAACGCCCCGGCTGGCCGATGATCGTGCATCGGGGCCGGCTGAGAACCGACTGACTCAGCGTCGTAGCCAACAGTTGGGTGCCAGGGGTATCCTGTTTTTTCCAGTAAGGAGAGGCACTTGTGCGCACTTTTGCCCATTGCATTCACCATCAGTCTCTGCATTGCTTTTTACACACGAATCTCTCTCTAACTAGCATATTTTCACTCGAAACACGTGAGTTTTGTGAAATATCTGTAGGTAGAGCACACATTCTGCGAGACAACATTTGATGCAGCAAATTCTATAGAAAATTCACTTGGTTTTCTATAGAATTCCTGTATACAAATTTCTATTGGTTTTAGGCGATCCTGGTAGAGAATTTTGGGGCCTCTTCGAAACTCTTTTACAAAAAAAATGAGAATTTTATTTGTCGATTTTTGTCACCTTTTCGGTATGAAAATGGAAAGAAAAAAATTGAGAGATCTGAGTCGGGGAATTTCGGTAGAGAATTTGGTAAACTATCCTATTGAATTTATTTTCCGTGGCATTATTGTTTACCCTCGAATCTCTGTCTAAATAAGATATTTTCACTCGAAACGGCTGTTTTGGAGATTATCTGTAGGTAGGAATGCACATGCTACGTGGCCGGTCCATTCAATGGAGTAAGCTCTAGAAAATTCGGATAATTTTTCAAAGAACTTACATTATATTTACAAAATTCTATTGGTTTTGGTTGATTCTAGTAAAGAATTTCTTAGCTTTCCTAATGGTCAATAAAATCAATCATTTTGCAGAGAAATGAGTAGAATTCGAGAAATAATTCTAGGGAATGTTTATTGAACCTTCTATTATTTTTTCACTGGTGAAATACAGTAGTAGATTACACCTCAATCGAAATTTTCAGACACTAATAGAAAATTAAAGAGAAAATAATATATAGAATCAAAGTCAATATAATTCTACTTCCTATAAAACTTATTCTATTGCATTCTTTTTTCTTTTTTCTAAGTTTTTTTCCGTTCAATGTTCTTGGCGAGCAGGAAAGAAAAATAAAATTCTACTGAATTTTATAGAATTTCTTCTAGGGAATTCAATAGAATAGGGCCAAAAACTTAATTCCGTGCTATTGCTTTCAGGCGTGAACTGACCTCATCGCTGTTATCGGCTAGTAGTAACACTAGATTGTAAAATGGAACATTCTTGTCATTAGTACCCCTCTTTATTAACAGCTTAAATTAGTGGCATAATTCTCTAATGAACTCTTTAGTTTAATAATGATTTAGAAATTCTTGGTGAACAATCTTATTGTTTCGTAATAAAAATTTTAGGGTTTCGAGTCGGGGGTATTTAGCGAATGATATTTGAGATAAATTCATTGCTCGTGATTAGTCGAAACACAAGTTTATACAGTCATAATCGAGTTGATTGTCCTTGAACGGCAACTTTTCCACCAGTGACTTTAGCGCTCTTTGTCTCGGTGGCCTTCGGTATTCGAGGTGAATTTTTGTTGAAACCTTTCATTTCCAGGAATTTACCAATCGTTTGCAAGTGATATTTTAGCAATAAAGAGGTTTACATTGGTAGCGTGTATAAGAAAATTTAATCGAAAATTCTACCGATGTCACTAAACATCTATCAGATTTATGTTAAGTTTGCCATCAATCATGACAATTTCTATTAAAATTTGTAATAAAAACTGTTCAATAGAAATATTCAAGATACTATTTCTCTTTATAGAATTTATTCTGTTGAAATATTTTCTGTAGAATTCTTTAGCTATAATTTCCAAATATATTTTATGCCACTTTCTTCTTTTTCATCGAGATAACTGAACAAAAAAAAATTAGTAAGTTTCAGCTAGAGAATTCTATAGAAAATGTCTAATTAGAATTAGTGGTATAGAAAAAAAGAATTCCATCCTTTTGTTTATAGAATATTTTATTTTGAGTATTTCAATAGGAGCGATCAAATATTACAAGAAAGCCTATAGGTCTATAGAAAATCTAAGGAATTTTCTGCAGGAAGTTGACATTTGGCTGAGTTGTAGAGCTTATGGTGCCATTTAATAAGTTCGACGCAGAACCTAATCGATTGAGTAGGTGTGGAAATATTGACTTTTTTGTGAACAACTGTTACATTCTATATCGCCTAAACTATTGGTCTGATTGATTGTTTTTTTTAAATATTGGTAATGCTATCCTCTATCAAGTACAATCAAAATATGAATCCTACCGCATACAAAGTTGTTGAGATATCCGCGTTCTTTCTAACGTTTTAATCAAAACAATTATGTCACGTTTGCAAGACGAGTGAAACTTGAACTAAAAATCTGGAATTCTCGCCAATAATTTGTTAGATTGTTCCCCACTGGTGCACAGACTTTCGTGCCAATCGATTCAGTATAGTCTGACATAGAGCAATTCATCCAAGAGCTATTTTTTTTAGAAAAATCAGATATTGGTATTTCATCAATGACTTTGGACTCTATATTACTTGACAAGCCATATGACAAAAAGTTATGCACACTCCTACTTTAGGTCATATGCTATTTGATGAATATTTGAACGTATCGGACCAAATAAAAGGAGAGATTGGGCAATCATTCGATTGACCAAGGAGAAAAGGGCCCTATTAATTTGTTTATTTTTATTTTTTTCATTTATGTGTGTCGGAATCGTTTCCCTTTAGAAGCATATTATCGCTGGAATGGATAGAAAATAGTATATTTCGTAACAAGTGAAAAAAAATGGTTTTTGGCGAGTGGGAGGTTTATATCACGAGCCGAAGGCGAGTGATATAATCCCACGAGTC
>JAPYZM010000682.1:0-33427 GCA_030522845.1 Psyttalia concolor
GCCCGAGAGAGAAAAAAAAAAGAGAATTGGTTATATCGAGGTACGATCATACTCTGGAATCCTCTCAATCTTTGCCGCCCTCTTGAAACGATTCAATCAGCCACCGGATGGGGTGGAAGGGGGGAGAGAGAGAGAGAAGTGGGGTATAAAACGCGCTGGCTTGGCTCCAAAACCAGAGAGATGAGATATTTAGGGTACTAGGGCCGTATTCCACTGATGATGCAGAATGTAGTAAAAGAACAGAGGGAGTAAAACATTTCCAAATAAAGAACAAAAAAAAAACGAGAGAATAAAATGATATGGAAATTGGGGACAAATGCTCACGATCTGGGTGAGGAGAATATTTATTTTACCGAATTATTAGGAAAAAAAAAAGATAATTCCGCTCTCCTCTTGAGTATTGATTGCACCTCGATATTACACTCGTGAAATATTAATGCCAAATATACTAGTTCAGTTATTAATTTTGAACGAACTTTATTGATGACTGAGAACTTTAGTTGAATATAATTACACGATGATAATGAACAAGTGATTCGGTAAATTATTAATTAGAGGTGCGTGGTGGCTTTTATTTTCAACCGTATTTCTCACCTCCGCGGCTTTCACTGTCCGCCGGCTTGACTTGAATAGGACGGTTCATCTGAAAAAAATAAAAGAAAAATCTGTTAGATTTGATTCGGGGTTTATTGTCTTCGTTTTTTTTTTAATTTTTGCTAGGTTAGAGAGGAAAATTTATTGTGAGTACTTTATTTGGGTGTATCGCATTTGATAAAGGTATGGGACATCACTTAATTCTAACTTTCAAAAAATTTCCCTTTTCTCCTCTCAAGACTGTCAGACCTTGACATGAGACAAGCCGGAAAAATCCTTGAGACGATGGTTAGGCGTCATTATTTGTTGGTTTATACTCACCGGGAAAGAGTGAAGTAGGCAATATGAGAATTTGACAAGGGGAAAATATAGTGAAAGGTGGGAAGTGAGGGGAAGGGCAGAGGTTAGGGTTGAATCGTGAGGGACGGTAGAAATGGCGTGTCCATAACGTCCAGCCCTTGTCAGTGAAAACCTCCATAGTATGTTACTCGTGGTTTGGCGGACGTTTCTGGTGCTGACAGAGCCAGTATTGCCAGTAGTCTGCCCAGGGGGCCTTCAACTTCGCCATTCGCATCCCTGATACATATAGTCAAAAGCTCGCCAGGTTCTAGGCGTCTATATTCCCACAGGCAAGTGACCCTCGTCTACACCCCCCTCAGGAGTGTCCAACGGTCACCAGAAACCCAACAAGAGAGAGAAAAAACAAATAACATTGTTTATTTGTCGTACAACGAGATGCTGTTCTATCCGCAAGAGAGGACATCGCTTGTGGGCAAAAGAGTCCTCTCGTTTTAACCCCGTGAGGATATGGGCTCGCCAATATAAGGAATGCATGATTCATGACACCAGGGAGGTTACCCTTCCCATTCTTAGGATATTCTTCGATACCATACCAGGTTATTCTGTGTCTCTGTTGGTCGCGTTTGTATGCATCCAATGTTACTCTTCAACATCTATGGGATTTATAACTCATTCCTCTGGTGGATACCTTCTCTGTGGTTTATTTGGTCGGAAAATCAACAAGACTGAGGGCATTCTCTCCCTTTACCTCCCAAGACAATTTCTCTGGTACATGATCACGTCGAGACGATGCATAGAATTTTCACGACAATTCAGTTAAAAGTTACTGGATCGTTCATGAACTACAAATCGCCTGATACTTTCATCGAAAATCTCAACAATGACAACAATCATCTCGATAATATCGCTGGAATCCACTCATGATGATGGTGCTTTATCGGAATCAGGGTCATCTTCACAATTCTCAAAGAAAAAGATGGAACATGAGTTGGTAGATGAGAGTACTGGTTGTGCCAGTGCATGATGATGACAACGGCAGGACAATGCCAGACATTCAAGACAGTTGGATTGCTCCTCGATTTGAAATACCTTGATGTGTTTATCGAACATGCCAACAATAACAATTATTTGGAGAGTATTTCAGAATAACCTCTACAATTTCCAAATCATAAAGCTATGAATTGCAACAACCATTGGAGGTCCTTAATATTCTATGGTCAGCTATCATGTGCCAAGTTACTCTGCTGTATGCTTGAAATAGGGTAAGGGGGAGTAGAAGGATGGGAGCAGGCTATGTCGTTGAAATCGCGAAAGCCAAAGCTAAAGGGGTAGATCGCTTTAAGCACTGTCCGGCCGGCCAGGAAATTAAAGTTTGACTCGAGTACCGGCCATTAGGCGTTTGTTGTTGGTCTCGTTGTCAGGGTAACGTTGTCGGGGTGTCCGTAGATACCGGAATTGAGATACGCTTTGCCACCCTTCCTATTCGTCCCCCCGTGGTCTACCTTCCTCTCCTCATCACCCTTTATAGTTCTAACCTACACCCTCAGCTATTCACGGGTCCTGGCCAAGTTTAGCGAGCATTGCACAATAGCAAATGTCGTCAACTGGTGGTATATGTGTGTGGGTCAGTGTCATCGCGATAGAACTGCGACAGTAGTCATCCACCATGACTGGTGAATGTTGGTGTTGAGTGATCTGATAATAGGGACAAATTGATTTTTGTGCGTTTTTTGAATGATCATGGCTGATGGTTTCCTGGTGATTATCATAATAGACCATGATTTGGGCTTTTCAGTGACTGAGGAAGCTAAGAAGCCGTGGATGAATGATAAATTGAATGAGCATAGTATGAAAATTCAATACAGAATAGATGATTCGGAAATTGAACAAGCTATCAGGTACTCCTGGACTCATGGAGCAATCAATGGACCCGATGGCAGATAAGAGTTATCAGTATGCCCACCTCTTCTAACGTACGATTTATGGAGTACCAGGATCCAACGGACTTCCAATAACTGCATTCATTACGTCATCGGAACTCAGAAGTTTTTAATGACAAATAGGATTGGAATGTTGGTTATTCTCTGACGAATGACACAATTCCGGAAAATCTGATGATGCGATAAAACGAATTGGAGTGTATTCCCCAGCGATTTAATCCCCTGACTTTTGGAGCAGTGGATTATGGTGTACCACATGACAAGACAATCCATTGAAATATCAAGAGACGATAAAATAGCCCGCTTGTACAGAGTCATTGTGGACCGATGCTCATTCTGGTATGATCTAAGAGATTCATGTGTGCTGGAAGGCAGGAGTTGGAATGTTCAATGGGGATTTAGCGCCATCACTAACGCAGCTAATTTGTCGAATGTTCCAAAGCAAATGCAGTTCCTCTGTTTCCAATGGTTGGGGGATACCAACGACTGCTGGATCTCACCAGGCACTGACTATGGGTTTTAGCGATGGTTTGGTATATAGTTGAATATATAGTATACATACGAGGGAGGTGGGTAAAGGAGATGGAAAGCTTACTAACGGATTAGATCCGAATGGATTCCGACCAGGGCTAATTGGCGAAATAATTGAAACTCGGGAATTAATTCTGGGGCACACACACGTACGCAAACCCTTTCCGCTGGGCTCTCAACACCTATCACCCAGTGACAATTGATATTTGATGATATCGGCGTAAACTGAATGTGTCATCCAGTATTATCGCCGTTTGAAATCTAATAAATTCTCGGTGCGATCGAATTTCTGGTGTTATACGAGGATGAAAATAAAACAAAATCAGATAAATCGTGTAAAACTCTCTCGGCACAATGGAGGAATCTTTATTTATGGACATTAATCATGGTTAAACCGGGGAGAATTCAAACTCCAATCGAAGAACAGGACGAAACTTAACCCCCGGGAGTAGGTACACACAAACAACACAAGTCACCGGGAATCTCCTTTTCCTTCTTTCATAAATCTATCATAAAATTCCGTTTCCATTCTGTGGAGAAAAAGTTTCTGCCAGCGTTGGGTAAGAAGAGAGTTAAGTATAAGGTTACGTAAAAGCGTGAAAGAAGCAGAAGATCGCGTCATGTTCCGCCTGGGAGTTTTCGTGAGAGAGCAGTAACTTCCCTTCCTTTTTTTTATATTTCTCTCTCTCAGTGAATAGTTTTTTCTCATTCACTCGGGTATTTCAAAATTTTTTTTTCTCCTTTCGTAATAAAATTCCATTCAGGCGCCCTCTGCTTTTATGTCTGTTCATCTATTTATTACGGAACAAAAAAGAGGACATTATTAAAAATTAGTTTTGTGGAAAATACTCATGCTCGCGGTACTCACACGATTCTATTATTTTTTTTTCCAATTCATACTTTCTGCTCCTTTTTTTTCCCATGCCGTTGCATGGCTATCGCTGACCACTGGGTCTAGTTCCTGATTCGCAGAGTCACGTTAAATCCCATTGGGAATTAAATGTCAAACGTCAATTCGCATCTCTGGGTGCTTTCAACGAGACTACCACACCATTCCAATACAGTGTTACAAAGTCCTGGGGAAAATAGGAGGAATGGGAGGACACTGATGCTGGTGAGGCCAGCTGGCGCCGTCGGTCCGCCACAAACATTGGAAAAATGGTGGCGATTCGATTACGGCCACCTCGACAATTCCAGCCCTCTCTCTGCCCCCCGCGCCCCTTGGTTCTCTTCTACCCTTCAGTTGGACCAACACATACCTCCGACGACATAAGTTTACGGCGGGTATACGACGAGGCGCCGGCTTCAGCACAAGCACTCTTTGGAATCCTTATTCATCCCTTCCGTTTTCCAGTCTTTCCCTCTTCGATTTCCTCCCTCCATCACCTCCTCTCTCTCTCTCTCTCTCTCTCTCTCTCTCTCTCTCTCTCTCTCTCTCTCCCCCCCCCCCCCCCCCCCTCTCCTTCTCTTTCTCCCCCCCCCCCCCCCTAACGGTGATTTATCGCGATTTCAATATTTTATTTATCGTTTTCTTCCTGATATTTACTGGAGTTTTATTTTACTTCGAGAAAACACACGCGTAATGGGAATGTGGAGCGAGTCGGTGGATCTTGAGAAATATATCTCGGAAAAAAATGCGGGGGAGAAAAAAATTCTCACGTTAAGAATAATTTCTCTACGCTCAGATGTTGAAAAAAGATTCTCTCAATTTGATACTTCAACGAAAGTGATGATTCTTTCTTTTTTTTAAAAACAATTTGTCTTTTCCTCTCATCATGAGGACATTTAATGCCGCCGTTTGATTTATTCTCTCATGAAAATTTAAAAAAAAAACTTGCAATCTTTTAATATCGACTTTTAACAACGAAAAGTCTCGCCACGAAATCATCCGGGATTTGAACTCAAAATCTTCTGCATACGAAGCTCAATTCCGTTTCGCGTCGCGTATTTAACCAATCACACCGCATCACTCAAGATTACGTGACGCGTCATTGCAGAGGGCGCTGAATGGTCTGTCATAACGAAGTGATCTGTGAACAGACCAATCGTGGTCGTATTTTTCCCGTTCTTCATCGAATAATTTCACAATGAAATGGATTGAGAATCCAGTCATGCGGCTACTGTACACACACGCTGGCATTACTACACGCTTCTATGCACCGTCACACAACTGTGCACCGCGTTGCATTAATTGATGCCAGAGCGCGCGCATATCACATCAACACCGAGGCGCCGGCGTCTCGTGAGAATGTAGCACGTGTATACCCCGCTCTCAGTGCGCTAAGGACGGGGTAAACTTGTGTACATTTACGGTACAACGGAGATGATAATTCGTATAACTCAGATGCATTCTCAGATGGGGGGTATTTGCATTAATGTCGACAGTTGCCATTGAAATAATGGCCGAACCCCATCGAGATCGATCATACTCGGAGGGGTCTAAAGAAGTGATTTCGTCACGGGACTTTTTTCGACAGGGAACATTTTTCTAATTTTTCCATCAATGCAATTTAAATATTGGACTATTTTTAATTTTGATCTTTGATAACAGAAATCTCTTGAGTCAGTAGATTCAGTCCTGTAATTTTGATCAACACTGGAGCTAATTCTTAGGAATATGAGTACAACCCCTCGGATGAAGGGAGAAATTAAATTAATGGCTTTCAATTACGCAGAGTTATTAAAAAAAGAGAACTATTCAGAATATTTCTGCTAGTTCTACGGAATATTCTGACATTAGAGCGGAATGGAAAGTCAACAAGAAACAATCCGCCCGGCCACCGCCACTACATTCCCCAATTGAATGCAATATATTTGCATTCAAGATCACCGGACCGTGTGGTCAGTCTTTCTGGCAGCCGGTTCAATCGTATTTTTTTTTATTCCGCGTGTGAAAGAGGAGAAAAAAACAAACGGCTAAACTATATAGAGTGACGCTCGTATTCGGCGTTGAAAATGTTTGGGGAAAAAAAACGAATCTGCGATGAATGCCTAGAAATTTCCAACAAAATACGAATGAGTTCAAAGAACATTGAGGGATTTCAATGCTGGGCGCTGCGCGCGGAGGCATTTCAGCGTTGCTTTTTTTTCTTTTTAATTTACAACGAAAAATTATAAAAATAAAAAATTGGAAATTCGAAATAGCAGTGCGTGGGGATGAGAGCAGCTGCAATTTTCCCCATAATGCATGAGGAGGCACTGGATGGTGAAGGCAAATGGCACGAAAGGGCGGGTATTCAGCGGTGTTTCAATGGGTAAAAACACGTGGGGCAGAAAATATAGAGAAAAAAAAATTGGTGTACAGGAAGGGGGGAAAAATGAGCTATTGCGTAACATGTGGCCGGGGAAAAGGGGGGGGGGGGCACGCGATCAAGACACGCGTGCAGGGTTTACATGTAGTCTCAAGATTTGATGTACGTCATTTCTACTCCTGATGCTTGAATGTTATAAATAGACGTTGGGATGTTTGAATGAGAGCGCCAGAGCGTGTATTTCTAATTCCGAAATTTTTCATGTTCTCGTGGCGAATGAGATACAATTCAATGATTCACTGAAAAAATTAACTCACCATCTGAAGGTCGGTCCGATGCGACGGCACAATTTCCACAATATGAACCATTGGTGAAAAAAGCGGAATATTACCGGCGAAAATGACGAAATCAATTTATCTAAAACCTTAAGACCTTCTCGGCCAATAGAACGCCTAGACTACAGCACCGCGAGAAATAGAAACTTCCCGGAATTATCACTTATCAATCACTTCCACAAACTAAAATTAAAAAAAAAATATCTATACATAAAACAACCCCAAAAGTCCAGAAACTTCGGTATTGGCACGACTTCTCGTTGAGAATTTACAAATAAAACAGATTGCACGGTAATTCCAATTCGACTTTTTTCTTTTTATTTTTTTTTTTCAAAAAAAAAGCTTGGAAACAATATAGACTAGAGTTATCGTACGGTTAAATACGAATTGGATATTGGTAGCCAGTGGTACGTAATGCAACGCGTCAGCGGAGCTGTGTGTGGGATAGAGGAGCTATAGATAAAACCCCCGACGCAGCTCGTCCGCGACTGATTCCCCAGGCCTACACGCACCCTCTAGTTTTCGCTCCCCCTTTCGCATCCCCCCACAGTTCTCCCCCTCCGGCCACTTACTGTGTCTCCCTCCCGCTATCCCCTCTCACCCCCTCTATCTCTCTTTCTCTCGACTGTCACGTTCACTCGCGCTCGTTCCCCCCTCTCTCTAGAGAGTGTGGCGCTGCCTCGTGCGGCAACCTTCGTAGCGCCCCTCTCTCGTTTCGTCCCTCGGCTTTTGCGCGCCCTTCTGTGCCCGCTACAAATCCACCCCCCACCCCTCCGACCCTTCGTCCATCATGCCGACTATGGTATAGAGCTCCGGTGGAGCGCTCTACGCATCCCACCGAAGCCCACGCACACCCTCTTTCTTTCACTTTTTCCCTGTCTTTTTTTTTCACCCTGCGCGGATGGGGGCTCGTCTTTTTCTAGCTGTATTTGGACCGGAGAGCGGACGAGTATCGATGAAGCTCCTGCGGATACACCGAGACCAATCAAACGCCCGGCGAGTATAACCCCAAGATAAAAGTGAGGGACCGGGGGGAAAAAGGGGACAATGAGGGGGATGAAAGTAGGTGACGTTATTTGCGCAGCGAACGGGTGAGCATGTGGGGATTTGATGAAAATTTTGGGATGATTTCTGATTGGGCGAGGGGACTTGGGAATCGTTGATTTGCCTGAGCTTCTTATTTTGGGGGAGAAATGATGAGAGAGGGGTTGAAAAATTCTTTCGGAATCTTTGTTTGGAATAAAAATCTGAAAATTTAGGAGTTCATTGGAATTAGTGGTGAGCATTTCTTGAGGAAATTTGAGCTCAATCCGGGGGGGGGGGGGTAGTTTATGACATATAGAAACTGCACGACTGAATTGAATTCTTTTTTAGTCGCAATAATTGGAATTCCTTTTTTTTGTGATAAAATCGTTGATCCAATGCTTGTTTTATTTGGTGAATTCTTCAAGTGGAATAACGGGTAAAATGAGTCGTTTTGCTCTAATGATTTTCCTGAGGATCAGAAAAGTTGATAAAAAGTTTACGTCTGTCGTCGTTTCTCGAGTTTTGACATTATTATTCTTTCATTCAGAATTTTTCTCTCAATTCTTTTTCTTCACTAAGATTACGGGGAAGAGAGAGAGAGAGGAGGAGGAGGAGAATGGAGGGCGACAGGCAGTGAAATAAATTAGAAGAGTCGATCGATAGAATTTTATCGAAAGAATATTGCCACAGCCTTATCTCTTATTTCCGCTTGCAAAGTATAGTTGCTCACAGGGGATGCCGTCCCCCTTTTATTCCTATCAATACTTTATGTGTAGAGCATGAAAATTTTTTGGTTGGAGGTTAAACGGAACAACAAAGAACGGTTGGAACAAGAAGCCATCGCTTCTCTTCCTTATTTTTTTCATGAGGGAGGAGAGGAAAAAAAAGTTGTTTCAAGAAATTCGGAAAATTCTTCAGCAACTTTGGTTGCTGTGTTATCGCGAGTTGTTCGCACACAAGAAGAACCTCGGGCTTTTCTCAGTCAAAGCATGAAAGCGTCCGGAAATTGTTACCAGGCTTTCTCCTCCTCTCAACTCGGAAAATTTACTGAACGTAAGAATGCGAAATTGCAGCAGAGACTTCTCCCAGAAAGTCTTTTTCATCTAAACATTAGAATGAAAAAGTTCCGTGGCTTTCTTTTTCAATTTGTACTTTTATTTTTTTCCCGATATTTGTGAACAACCGTTAACTGATTTAACAATTATCTGGGAAAAATTGAAATTGACTCATGAAATGATAATTTAACCGTTTACATGTTAATTACTTTTTGATGAGGTTAAAAATCTGATTATACTTTTATAATTCCATTTTGACGGAAACGTAATTTTTGGGAGTTTAACATTAAATTCAATCAATTGAATTTTCAGAGAATTGCATGCCAATTAATATATACTGAAACCTCAAGTCAAAAAGTGCCTCATTACAATTTTATGAATCTCGTTGTTGCCGCTACTGGGCAAAAAATACTGTAATTTGCATGTTGTCGGCGTTGAGCGAAGAGTGCAACACATGTGATTTCTATCAGTAAAGTGAAATGCATTGAAGTACAAATGGCAAGTGTGATGCATTACCCAGCTAACTATAGTTAACACTATATGCATCTCAACGGCAATAATCCGTTAGCAAATAGAGGGAGATAAAATATATACACGAAACGGTTCTTGCGTGCGAGTAAATTGTTATTCACTATAAAAAAAACAACAACCCGGTAGCTACCCCTGAAAGAGCTCTAAATTGTAATGCCTTCTTCACACTTTACGCGACTGCACTCACCGCGATTGCGCGACATTAGAATACTTCAGCGGCAGTATTTGCAACTTGAACATTACATAACATCGGGGAAAATCGATTTTTCGAGGGTTGCGTCACGACTTCTAGGAGATTCATTCTCCCTCCCCCCCAGTCTGCCCCCAAAAAACAGGAGTTTAGCCTAGGGCTATTACACTCGTGAAACATTTGTTTCAATGAGCATCAGCTTGTGATAGCCCTAGACGATGTGACACGTGTTCTCCCGGGCATCGAGACCCCTGCGACTCAACGGGTGCAGAAAAAAAATTTCTCCATATCTTTCATTGGCCAAAATGACCTGGAGGGGTATCTCGAGTGGACTAATGAGACAAAAAGTTTCACGAGAGTTTGAAAAAACAACAGAAGTGTTTTTCATGTTCTTTTTTTCCGCTGACGCACGTCGAGTCGATCTTTAAGATGAAGTGCCAAACAAAACGAAGTGTCAAATTGAGAATTTTTTTCTCGCAATTCAACTCATGGCTCAAAATTGATGAGTCGATATGATATTGTGGCTTAAAAAAATTGCTCAATATCTTTCATAAACCGAAATGACCTGCAGAAATAAATATCCAAGGAATTAATGAGATCAGAAGTTTCGCCGGAAAAACAACAGAAAAGTTTTTATTTTCTGCTGTTGACACATGTGGATCCGATCTCCGAAATCTCTCAAAAATTTTGGAATTGAGAATTCTTCCACAATTACACTCACAATAACTCCACTAATATCCCATAATTTTGTTCTTCATCGCCATCTGTTCACAATTATCCGAGATATTTAATTCCTCGGCTGTTCGGGGAGGAAAAGACTTGCCAGAGTCGGAATGAGAGAATTAATGAATCGATCGATTTGGCACGTTTCACGTTTTTTCCTCCGGTTCATTCGTCTGTTCCTCACGCAATCGCCTAGTTATTTCGGCAGTCACCATCTGTAGGGTTTCCTACGGGGATATATGCGGTCACGTATGGTTTCCGGAGAGGGGACTGAAGAGGGGGAGGGTATAACATGCCTCCCCCCCCCGGGCTCCCTACCTGGAGCTGACCTGATTTTATCCCTGATCCTCGTGGCCCGAGGCGACGGAAATCAGAGAGCCCAGCTTTATCTCGTTATCCATTTGGTTTTTTTTTCTTCATTCTTTGTTCGTCCACTTGTATTTTTCCTCATTGTTAATGTTGTTGGAATAAGTTCCGCTGATTTGAAGTGCATTGGACGGAGTTTACATCTGATTATCATGTCAAATAAGAGGAATGATGAGGAGAATAATATGAAATAAATTTCATCGTCAACTCAACGGGATTCTCCTTCGATACTCCGGGAGGAACTACTTTTATCGAGTTAATTATTGTTATCATGGCTATCGTGTGGCACTAGAGTCCCCGGGAAAGTTTGCAGAAAGAGGAAGGATATAAAACGAAGAAATAGTGGGGTAGCGGGAGAGGCGAGTGGGTAAACAAGATTGAACGAAGGCGGGGGTTTGCCCTTATTTTTCTGTTTACCCACGCACCACCGAGGAGTGTATTTCATCTAGACAATATCAGCCAGAGTAATTTATAAATTAGTTATCCTAAGCCCATGTTATCTAAAGTCGTTGTAAATGTTTCCATCGTTATTTATCATCATTCAAGGGTATTTCCAGGAATAGAATAATTTATCGGTCTTGGCAGGTGCTATATTTTTTGGTTTCATGGGAATTTTAGATTAGCTAGCCGGCGTATTTTATGACTTCTCATACTGACATTGCGCAAATAGATTGTAGATATTTTTTTTAATTCCCCGCACGAGGGAAGTTATTTATATTTCACAGTGCACTTTACACGTTTTGTTGAAGTTTCACTCGAAGTTCAGGTTCTGGGCATTAGTTATGAACTCAATATCTTGGAATCTAAGGGAAGTGGTGGATTTCTCGGTAAAACCTTTTTTATGGAGCTTATTGAGAGCTACTAAAAAGGTTGTTACAAAATTTTCGACATCTCCCTCTGCTTCCGAGATATCCCTCGAAAACTCGGAGAAGGGTTGGACTGTTCGAACTTCTTCATCGGTTCGCCAGTGATATATTATATATTTTAATACGTATTATTAAAAATGTCATAATTTATATCATATTATACAGTCCTCTATTTGAAATATACATCTTTAAAATAATTTCTTCGACACCGATGGCGAACTTACAATCTCTAGAAGCTCCTGAAGGTAGGAACGCTTCAAGTGGTCAAATCGTTCCCCAGCTCCTCAAACTAACATTGATGAATAACATGGTAATGAGACACATCGTGAGATTAAAAGAGACATCAGACAAGCTACCTATTACGCCCACAATCGATCTTTCGGCATTGGGAATGATTAAAAAAAAAACGACCGAAAGGAGAAATAAAAAATCTCCTCTTTGCCCTCAGCGCCCATTCTCCGAGGCTTTTTAAACTCGGATTTACTCGTTCAACGACGCTTAAATGCGACTGGAGTAAAAAAAAAGTTACGTAATCAGCTTATCCTGTAAAGTATGTTACAGTGGCTGCGGTGATGACCCTCCCTGTTATACCCAACACAATAAAAACATAAATACGAAACACATTGTTAAGGGATTATTGGACGGATAACAAAAAACTTTTCTCTCAAGAAGTACTTGAGTTTTTTTTTACGAGTTTATAATGTCTCATTAAAATAAAACAAGGGGTGAATAAAAATGATAAAAAAGGCGGTAAAATAGTGGGCGAATAAAAATTCACCTTCACCCGGATCCGGGAGATTTCAATGCCGCTGCAGTCGTGAGTGTTGCAGTTGAAACTCAATGCAGAATTACCAAAAGTTGGAGACAGTCACGTTCATTAGAACAAAAGACAAGTTTTTTTTTTCATTCTCGTGCGGAAGAACTTTATCGATTCCAGCCGAGGGGTGGAGTGGGGATAAACTGGCGATAGTGGTGACCCCGTACGAGAAAAGAACAGGTTTAGACACACCATGACACAGCCATGTGCATCATTATGATGCTCAAGAGATTGCTGATAACTACAAAAAAAAATGTCCAATGCAGGGACAAATTGGAAACTTCCGGGGGCTTTCCCATCCTCACCGCACTTGAAAAAAAGAGACTAAGTTGAGAACGGAAACAAGTACATGACAAACTAACCTCTTTTAACTTTGGTATAATGAAACTCTATTATCAGCCCGAAGCGGAGTGATGAGAGCGAGGTCATGTTAAACTAAGTTGCCGGATCGACAGTTTTCTATTATATTGCGTAAAATGTAATCATTGTTATAATGTTATTGAGCTCGTCGTGTTATTTATAGGGGTTCGAAGGAGTGGAAGTGGAAGGATTTTACACGCGATGAGGAGATTTATTGGTGAGCTTTTCCAAGCTTTCAAATTGTTTTAAAGAAGTTCATTTTGTTAGGAAATTACGGCTCATTCACATCAAATTTCCGGGTATTTTATGGGCGAATAATAAGTGAAGTGGGAATTGTTGCGTTCAGATGGCAATAAAAATGAACAATCCGACAATTCGGGCAAAATTTTTTTTAATTTTTAATTCCCAGCAATTTTCAGTGTAGGCGATATCTAATTTCGGCAATGAACTTATTCCCAACTCTCCCTAAAATTCTAAACGAACAAAAATTATCTTTTTTTCTCTTGAAAGAAGTCTCATTAATGTATCGTGACAGAATTAAATAGCAGACTCATGTAAAATATCCCGTCCCTCGTATTTCATATTGTTCTCGGTGTCTATACACCTGCACAGGTGTAGAGACTGTAGACGCGGTAGGCAATGTATTTCGAAAGTGCGGAGGAGGGTCTCACCGGCCAACAAAACAAAAAAGAATTATGACAGAAGAACACGATGTATTACGTTCAGCTGGGAGAGGAGAATCGGTGGAAGAAGTGAAGTGAAGTGAGAGGAGGGAGGAAAAAGTGAGGGTGCAACAGTGGTAGGACACACTCTTGGTCGCGGTATAGGCCGACAGGGACGCCTTGCGCTCGTTCTCTCGCTGAATTATTGAGTCACCTAGCAGATCGATGATACAAAAGGAAAACGCGCCATGGAGCGACTGAAATGACGGGCTTTTGCCCGTTTTCTCATGCATTATGCACGCGGCCGGCTCTCGGCCGTGGCCGAGGTGAAGGCATACGTACAGGGTAAGGTTCTCATCCTACTCGCCCTACCCCCTACACTCTCTCACTCCAACCGCTAACCCCTGGATAGTACACAAAAACTTCTATCGTTTCACACATCATCGGGTAGTACTATCTCCTGCCTCTATCATGTTCGCACGCAATTTTTTTTTCTTCTTTCCGTTCGATTATCTATCTTGTAGTAGCGGGAGGTCATCGCCACGGAATAGGACGGATATTTTTAGGTTACGATGGGCGGAACGCGGTGGGAAAGGTGAAATTTTTATTTCTTCTAATCATTCATTCTAATATACATTGACAATTTGATTCAACAAAGATTATGTTACATTAACGTCTGGGCTTTGTCCGGCCCATTAGCGGAAGGTTGGGGGAGGTCATCATGTCCACGGAATTGGACGGATATATTTAGATTGCGGTGGGTGGAACACGTGGGAAAACATGAAATCCGGATATTGTAAAATTATGCATTTTGTTTTAATTCACGTTCAAACTTATTTATAACGTCTAATTCAATCGATACAGCCGGAGCATGTCGGTGATATTGACATGAAACTCGTTCGTTTCGCTGGTTAAAGCGACGTTTTTTTCTCGTTTATATTTATACTCGTCGCAACCCCTTCTGTTTTTCTCTCTTCAATGTTTGTTTTTTTTTTTCGTTTTATCAATTCCCCCGGTCTTGGGATAGGTCCCCCTGAAATTGTCGACATACAGAGACGATAAGCTTTGGGCAATCTTCCTGCTTGCGCGGATCGTTATAAGATCAATTATACATGGAAGACTCATTTCCAGCCCCTAAATTATTCCGAATAATTACTGCCGACCTCATTTTTTTTCAGCAGTTCCCCATAATCAAAAGGACATTATCTTCGCTCTTGAAATGTTGATGTTCATGTGAGTTGTGACAAATCGGCTTTGTAAATCAACATATCTGTCAATTATCATGTCCCGTATGTATAATTGAGATACTTTTCATTAAATTCATAATTTCTTCGTAACTACAACTCGACATCAACATTTTCACCCGTTTACTCTCATGTCCCCCCTTTTTTTTCTTTCGAAAAGAGGGAAAATTAGTTTTCCATTTTATTTCCGGGATTTTCTGCTGAAATCGAATGACCGAAAAGCGTACACGCGGGAGTTTAGCCTGCGGCAAAGGGAAATGAGTGCCAGAGTGTGCCAGTTACCGGGGATGAAAGCGTTGGGCAATAGAAAAAAAAAAAAGGAGAAAAAGGGGGAAAAAACGTGATTACCCAGTGATGCAGATGGTGCAGGTCGGGGGTAAATGGATTGATGGGGCAATCGTAGTGCTCATCATGAAATTATTGATATGCACTTTAGTTCTGGGATGGAAAAAAAATTATCGAGGTTTTTTTTACCCTGCAATTTTTTTTTATCTATCGAGTGGACGTGAGATTGAAGTGAAAATTGATGAAATTATGGTATAAACGTTAAATTAGACGGGAAATAGGATATTGAGGGCGGTGATGGCGACTGGAAAAGTGTGGTGCGCTGACCGCATACAAATTTTTATCGGGGATAGATTGAATTAAAGAAGATTGTCATAAAAATCCAGTGGATGATCGCAAATAGCAGTACGATGCGCCTGAAATTATGAAAAGATACAGGACGAGAAGAGCAGAGACTAATAATCGGGAAGTCGTCACATCGTCCAATATGTTCATGGAATGATCTGGCTCTAAAAATTCATCTATTCAATCTAGCGGAACCCGCTAAATGATGACAGGTGAAATAATTGATCTTGGCCTCATGGAAATCGCGAGCCAGATGGATTCACATTACCAATAAATTAATTGAAAATCCAGGAAAATTAAAATTCATTAAAATCCCAAAAAGTTTCCGAGCACACTCAGAGAACGAAATGAAAAAGAAGTATCAAAGGGGGAGGCGAGACAAGTCCACTAAAGTTGAACACCTCGATTCCTCGGGCGTCGCCGAAAAGTCTTCAGATGAGAGTTTTCATTCCCCTTATTTTATACCTCTAGGTGCTAATGAGGGTAATCCAAGATGAATTGAGCCCGAGATATCTCGCCACTTACCCTTTTCTCCTCCTCCTCCTCCTCCTCCTCCTCCTCCCCCCCCCGTCGTCCTCGTGCATCTTTCATCATCCCTCCTTTTCCCTCAAACACGGGGTGAGATATCAACGACGAGTAAAAGAAGCATCTCAACGATGGCAAAAGGTCTCGAGGACATATTGAACTATGCGAGGAGAACGGCAACGGGGTAAATACGCAAAAGGCGAGAGAGAAAACTTCCTCCGGAACAAACTTTAATGTATGTACGGAAGGGAGCGAGAAAAGTTCCGGAGGTAGGAGGTTCGAAGGGAAAACATAAAAAATAAAGAAAATAAATGGGCAGGAGGAGTGGGAGGGGGTGGAATGTATGCAAGAAGAAAAAGGAAAAGTAGTACAGGGATTTGCCGCAACCGTTCATCGACAAAATCGTTTTCGGTTGACTAAGTACTCACTTGTCGTTTATGGACTACCGGTCATCTTGGATCTGCCCTCCCCTCCTATTTCTAAAGTATGTCGTTGGGGATTTATTCATAGCACTCTTGCACGTACAAAAAAATAATGGCCCACTTGATCGATAAAGCCCCAGTGGACACTTCGTATAAATAAATTATTGTAATGGAAGTTATGCAAAATTAAGGCTTTTTTTTTTGGTCAGAGCATATGTAGAGAGTGATAAATGAACAAATTTTGGTTTTCCTGAACAAACTTGTGTTTACGGTACTCCCCCGCCTCGTTAAGCTTTTTATTCCGCTTTTTCTTTTGTTTCCCACGCCACTATCGACTTAATATCATCTCGCATCCCTCCGGCACGCTCATCAGCGTCTTATATTCTTCTCTTCTCCACATGTAGGGCATTCCTTCTGTCCGGAAAGATGGGGTCAACAGCTCCCCCAGGATTAGAGTAGGTAGTTTCTTCCATTTGCTCATTTTATACCGTACTTCGACGATATTCCCTTCATGGAGTGGAGTGCGTAGTTATTATACAAATATTTTCCACTTTGGGGAAGTAATGGAGTTTTTTTTTCACCGAATATATGTCACATACATGTATTGTCCTTTTTTTTGTCCTGGAATGGCTCAAAGGATTAGAACTCCGGACAGTGAAATCCTTTCTAATGGCATCCAGTAATGAGTATTTGTCACGCTTCATTTACTTGGATGGTGATTAATTTCGCCAGTGCTTAAGAAAGTCTTCCCATAGTATCAATTGAATCGGAATATTGGAAAAGCAAAAAAACCGCTCAGGAAATTCAGAGACAATTTTATTTGTTTAATACGTATGACATATTTCTTTTCGTTTGAGAATGGCTGAAAGAATTAGACCATCGAGTGCTCAAATCCGTTACAGCGATACCCAGTGAATGTAGTTTGTCACGTTTCACCTCCTTGAATATTCAGTAGTTTCGCTCGTGCCCAAGGATACTCTGGCCAGCTCAATATGTTTGGCAATATGGAGATATTGCTTGATATTGTTTATCCCTATGAGAATGGAGCAAATATTATCGACGTATGCAGGTACTCGCTCCGAAAGCCCTTATACGCCGTCCAATAGTACGTTAACAACAATTTGTTTAAAAAAAAAAATCCAGTTTCTCTCCGGCTTCCGACGATTTTTTCCTCAACAACAAACCCCATCGCTATGATTTTCCAATTTTAATTAAACTCCAGTGATGGTTGAAAAGTAAATACGAGAATGTTTGATGTAAACTGACTGATTCCAGATGAACTTTTACGACGCCCGAGGCTGAATAAACTCTGGAACTGATGCGCAAAAGCTATGTATATATGAAAATTGTTTTATTACAAAAATCCGAACGAATTTTATGCGTTTCTTTTCACGGGATTAATTTCGCTTCGCTACTGGACTCATCTCATTGAAGCTCTCAATCAACAAAAAACAAATGAGATTTTTTTTTTAATTCAACTGAGAAAATGGAGAAAATAATAAATGGCAAAGGGAAAAAATGATTTTCTGCTTGCTCTGATGGACGAGTTATAAAAGGAAACTGAAGGTGCATAGTTCCAAAGTACGATAGAAGGGAATTCTTTGAGCTTGGCTTATCGCCTAGAACCAGGCACGATTTTTTTCACCATTTTCCTAGCGTCCCCTCCGTCCACTGTTATACCCTGTCTTTTTTCCTCCCACTCTCTTTTATCCACGTAGACTGAAGCCACACTCCATTTTTTTTTGTTCACCCCCTTTTATAAGTAACGATGCGCGCGTCGTCTTCTCCGTCGTCCGTTCCGTTCTTCTACGAGCCGTCAGAAAATGAGAGGAAAGTATAGAGGAGGAGGCTTATCTGTGGGACGTGGATTACTGGCCCCTTGCACCATATACACCCGAAAAGCAAGGATCTCGTGTTGGCTCGCTTCATCACTATTATGGGGGTATGCGATGCGCTCAGTGGACCACCGAGTCCAATAATCTCTCCTACTTCGATGCGAGAATTCAATGAAAAAATCGTAATCGCCTTGAGCGGAAAAAAAATTGTGAGTGCTAAAAAAAGAATATACGCAGCCAAAAACAAAATTGTGAACGCTCAAAAAAATTGTGTCTGCTCACAACTTCTTGCAAACACTGTGAAAATTCACAGTTGGAAGAAATTTTGAATTCATTATAAACTCAAGTGACGGCATGGCCTCTAGTTAAATGAATTAAAATTCTCTCAAAATTTTGTTGGAGCAATTCCTTGAAACTCGCATCTCCCTTTTGTCGCAATAATTATGGAGATGAGTCTGTTAGTTATGGTGACGCTGGTAAAGTCTGGTGAGATCTGGGTTATCTTGCCAGTGCTGAAGCGCTGGGATCATTCTTAGAGCAAACACACACAATTTCAACCTTGCCTAAAATGTTGGCACACCTATTTTGGGAATATCCGGTGATGTATTCCACTGCTGCACTCAGAGCCAGAACTCACAAACAGTGATTATTGCAAAATAGAATTGTTCTGTCCTTGCTCTTGTTAACCCAATATTTCCGCAAAATATTGTCTTCATTATTTTTTGCCTGCGAGCCTTCTCAAAATTCATGACATCGGGTAGCGGATAATAGAGTAATAGGGACTCTGTGGATACGTTGGGAATATCAAATCGACAGGTAGAATCACAGTGTTTCATCATGAATATACATATTACGTACATATGTTCGAAGTCCCGTGGGGGTGAAGTGACATGACCCATTGGATATCATTATCTCTTGTATTTTACTTGTGGCCCCTCGATTCATGTTGATGTGGAAATACGTCCGAGCCTTCATCACTCATGACGGAGTGGGAATAATTAATTAAAAGCGCGGAAAAATTAAGAGTCATCACAAATCACAAGAAGTTTACTCAAATACTCAGCGAATGAAAGGGAAAGGAAGTATCGAAGGAGGAGCGACACAATTACCAGGAAGTTGAACATCTTGATTCCCCGAGAGTTATGAATAACTGGAGAGAAATGTCAATTAAATGCAGAAACCCAGGATAGTTGAACGAGAAGAGGACAAAACTGAAAGTCCGAGAGTCGCGGGTTGGAAACTCCACCAGATCAATTAGAATTTTCTTTCTCAATCAAGTCTATCCGAAGGACTCTAGATGAATAGGATTTGGGATTTGATCGGCTGATCTAAGTCTCTAGGAATACCGTAAATGTAATAGTTCGGGAGTAATTCGGCTAAGCCAGCGGAGTTAGAGTGAAAATACGTCCGATGGTAGAGGGGATGGGCAAGGTAATAGCCAATGATTTTGGAAGAACATTCTTGGCATCAGGATATCATCAACTCCATCCTCATTGATAATCCCCAGGCATTTCATTAATTCATCGAATAAAGGTATTTAATCCAGTGGTGAAAACCACATGACGAATGGGAGAATTCGATTTCCTCCCCCCCACCGGTCGCTGGGAGGGATACATAAACTTGGCTATTGTCAGACAGATAGTGGTTGAACTGAAAGGACATTTGGATTGGTGATGAGAGAAAGATAGAATGATTGTGTTTGGAACTCTGAAATGCAACAGAGTTTACCATGATATACGTTTGTGATGTATCGTTGAACGCCCGCACGTGGAACGACACTGTGACGTGACGCTGAGCACTGACTAGGTGAGGGTATACAGTAAAAAGGGTAAATGGGTGGGAGGATGAGGGAAAGAGAGTCGGTCGGTGCGATCGTTTGTTTCAATTATTTTAAGTCACGTATCGTTTGTCGTGCTTGTAGCCGCGTACTAATTTAATTAGAGCCCACCCTCCCCCCACGGCTATACCAACGCCTCGTGATTAACCGTTGTACGGAACCTAGGTGCAAGCACGCGATCAACCAGAATATGTGAATGTATATTGTGCTATATGTACCAAAAAAAACCATCCAATCGTGTTTTCATTTTGCTCGGGATCCCTTGTGGCACTGGGATTCTCCGATTTTCTCTCGTCTGGCTATTCTACTTTATTTATTTACAGATTTTATTTTATTTCACATTTGTTATTGTTAACTCTGGGGAGGGTAATTGAAAGGCGAAGTGGTATGCGTTGGAGGCAATTTAAGATGGCGTAATTAGTTCAAGGGATTTTAATCGGGGAAAAAAAATGCATGAACATTCTCGTGATGATCAAGTCGGATATTATAATACAGGTGGATACGTCATCATCAGCATCCCATTTTCGTAAAAAATTGAGGATGAGCCATCGCCATGAGCAACAGTAAATGTCCACCGATTTATTATAGTGTCTTCCCTGAAAACGAAAATTCCTCGGTGGGTGAGACTCTCTGTCGCTATCTCAAAATTCCCACTCATGAGCTTTCCGTCACTGGATATCCCATCGTCATCTCGAATGAACGAGGGAGAGAGAGAGAGGGACGCGGAGTATGTTTGATAGCACACTCGATCCTTCTTACCGGCATATAACTGTGTGGAGCTGTGAGCTTTATCTTGATGTTCACCTCATTTCACGCGTGCACGCAGTCGTGTTACCTATTTCTCTTCCATTTCTTTTTTTTTTCGCCAGCTTATTCCGTTACTTTTTTTTCTCGTGGGATTAATAACGACGATGTGGATTAGGCCGTCCGAGTTATTAATTGTCTTCAATGATTTCACTGAAGTACTGGGATTGCCGATAAAAGTAGAAATTGCAGCAGTTCTTATTGATTTTTGAGGGGTGGATAATTGTTTCAGCCGTGAAATCTTATCAAACGTGAAGACTAATTCTCCGCGAAATTTGCATTTTCTTTTCTGCACAGGCAGTCAATAAATTGTGAGCACTTGCAAATTTTTCGAATAAGGAAGAAGTAACTGTGAAATCACTGAGAGAAATGGGAGAGCTTACAAAAAATTCGGAGTGTTCAGGAAAAAAATGAGCGCTCATAATCGAAAGAAATCGTCTCTACCCCAAAATTTTTCCAAATGGAGAGCAATATTCTCAGATCTGACGAGATTTCTCCTTTGTGAACTCACCCAAGTCCAACATGCGTGAAGTTACATTTTACTCTCTTTCCTTTTGTCCACGTACTTCAGGGAGCGGGTCTGCAGTATCAGAGGTACAGTAAAGAAAGAACTTCCACACTCGGGAAGCATTCGTCGCGAAAGCAAAACTTTTTTTCCCTCGCTCGTCCCTTCCCCCCGCGCCCTGACCATATATAGTTGCAGGGGAACGTGACCGATCCGTTGTCCCGTGGGGGTCACCTCAGATTTCCCCGGATAATAATACTTCTCTCTACTTACACTGGACCCAATGGATACACAAGGTATACGTTCAACTCCAGCCAGCGGCTGAGTGCATTTTCTCACTGCTCAAGATAGAGTACAGGAGAAAGAAAACAATTGGCGGAACGAGATAAAAATATCTTTTGATTCATCGGAGTCATTTTATCCCACCTTAAGACCACCTTTTTCACCTGCTCAACATCTAGAATAGATTGTCATGGGGAGCAGAGAGGAGATATAGGGGGGGAGCGGAGGGCATGAGGTGTCCCTTCATGTTTTACGTCCTGCGCCGCTAGTTTTCCATCCAAATGGAATTTTTGAGATGGCAATATTCTCGCAGCAGTCGCGAACACTCTGTCACGGAAAAAAAATACACACACACACACACACATCCTCATATCAACAGCTAGGGATAGCTTCTACATGTGCTCGGCAGATGACAGTGTACTTTATGTCCATACATAACCCAGTTGAGGAAAGCAAATAATTCTGAAACAATACACTTATTTATCAAAAGCTTTTTGGACGACGTGAGACGATGGCGTCAGGTTTTCTGAGGCCAACGAGGCGTGAACTTTGGAGCCGAGAGACAGAGAGCAAGAGAGGGGCTAGAGTTCTCGGCTCTGAAGGTAGTAATGACGAGTTGATGGATGGCTACAGCATCTACTGAGGAAAGTTGCTGGCCCAGCGAAAATAGAGACTCCTGAGGCTGGTGAGCTGGTGGTGTAGATATATATATATTTTTTGCCTCTCCTTCCTCATGTTGTATGAACCCGGGGAAATATATATCTGCGGTGGAAAGAAGAGTGGAAGGGATTCACCGAGCCATAGCATGAGCGATAGCCGTTGGACGGTTTCAACGGGATATATCCAGTAGTAAACCTCTACCAATTCAATTCCTTGGATATCCCTGGCTATGGCATCAATTCCCGTATACATGTATGTGCAGTGGAAAACCCTAGCTCTGGTGAGAGTCTATAGTTGCAGCCAGTACGTTGCCCGCTGGCATGGACAAATTAGTTTTATCGATTGGAAATTGTTCCATCTTTTTCAACACATTGCGGTGGGAAAGATGTATAGAGTTGGAGACAGGGTATTAGATGTGCATAACTGAGGACGATTTTTTTAAATATATTTTTCTCCTCTGGATCTTTTATACAACTTTGAAACATTCTTTTCAGTGTTTATATTAACCTGAAATTCCGCAATAAGTTCGTGGTGAATTTTTATGACGCCCAGCATTTGAAAACTCATGATCAAATCTAAGAATCGTCTAGATATTAATTTTAAGGCATTTTAAATATTATAGCGTATTCTATAATTTTAACTGGCGTGTGAAGCTATAAATTGCGAGACCTGAGAAAAAAATGGGAGATTTTTTTTCTTGAAATTATCGGAAGTCATTCTCTAACAGTGAAAATTTCAAATTTCGTGGCCCATGGGGGCTGGATAGAGGCGGGATGAAATAATTCAATGCCGGAATTACTGTAGTTGCGATATTATGAGACTCACTCTACCGTTTGTGTGTTATATTTCGATAGTTGAGACTCGTATAACCGAGCCGTGAGACAAATTCAAGAGGTGTATTTCGGAAAACCGAATGAATTCGTGACTTTATACTGTCTGTTTTCTCCGTTTCTGCTTCACTCCCTTTTTCATCCACTTCCGCTTGATGCATCTCAACATTTATGCACTCCTCTTCTATTTTGCCTTTACATATCCATCGCCGTTTTATTCATTCTACGCGGACGACAACGGATTAAACTGTAATTTCGTTTTCCAAGGGCTTATGCGAAACGTGTAATTGCATCGTTACATGTCTCATATCACGATTATGTCTGACTTTATCTCCATTACTCGATGTTGACACGTTTGAATTTAATATGAAAATTGGCGCGAGGTGATTGTGTATTGTTGAGATGTGGAAATCATTTGTTTTACTGACATTCTCTAAAACATTTCAGTTATTTCGGAAAACTCTGAATCTCTAAAATTAATATCCATTATTTAGTTATGAGTCAAACTGGGAACAGGATCTTACAAAATATAATTCAAATAATACTCGCGGGATAAAAAATAATTTCTGCTGGAACTTAATTTCAAATTTTCACTCAAATAAACATTTTTTTTTTCCCTCTCGATTATTTCAATTTGAAGTAAATATTGCCAGGACAAAAAAAACACTTAATGAGAAGTGTCAATCACGAGTGTTGCGATGTATTGAAAATATTTTCCGGTAAAATTGTATCAACTCAATGACTGATGGTCTCCACCATCAACTTATTGACCCTCCAAAGGACATTACGTCCCTCCATCCCAGGAAACTACGGTTTCCAGGGTCATTCGATTATCGAGACCAACTTGTCGACTAGGGTGTGGTTGGATATCGGGTTTTACTGGCCTGTCTTTCAGTCGATACAGTGTCTCTCCTCGGCCGCCCTCACTCTCATGCAAAATCCGCAATAGAGTGCCCCTTGCCTACCCGTAATCCACTATGAATACGGTAATTAAAGGCGCGTCCTCGTTTGTGGCCATTTGAAAAGAGGGAGGATGTGCACGTTCACTCAGGGAAAGGGGGCGGGTGGAGGAGGCAGAGGGAGGGTTTGTAGCAGGGGGAATTGTGTGCATTCTGTGCGTGATGCGTTGGTGGATACTGGGGAAATTCAGTTTCAATTTGGGTCATCGAGTTTGTGATATTATCAAGGCCCTATTTTTAGTCAAATCTAGAGCTCTTGTTGGATTTTCATGGAAACTAAATTTTTGCTTCAATTTTTGTCTATTCATGGAAAAAAAAATTACCTTCGACAATTTTTTATTCCAATTTCTGAAGAAACTCGGATGAATTATCCTCCAGCAAATTAATTTCAATTGGGGGAATTTTGAATGTCGCAATTTTCGACTTGAAACGTGCAAAAGCCCTTGAATTTCAAAATTGAATTTTCCGGAAATGAAGATGTTCGAAAGTCTAAAAACGATGTCTCCCGTCTAGGAATCGAGGAAAGATAGATGGGCGCATTATTTTTATTTTCTCCCAGGCATAACCCCCTGCTATCAGCCACTCATTCATTATTTTTTTGACAACTAATCGATCAAAGTATCTCCGGGGAATTAGCCGAGAGGGTGAGGTAGAAGTGACATTCCTCGGAGCAATTGTACTCTATCGATAAAAATTTAATTTCCCCCATCGCCGAGTGTAGTTTCTTCGGCGCCAATTCACAATGCCCTTTTTTTTATTCGTCAAACGCGTGACGTTCATTCTTTCGCACCCTCGGTGAGGCCCTTGGAAAGAGGGGTTGGCTTTACCAGAGGCCGTTCATTCTCTCACTCTAACGCGGGCCAAAGTCTTTTCTACTTTGGAAAAGACAAGAGAATTCCCTGTTCGGGCCTCGGAGCACGTTTCGCATTATTGTCGAGGCGAAAAGCCTTGTGTCCTGTATTTCCACTCGTCTCGTTTTTTTTTTTCACCAGCTCCCAGGGAAACGGTTAGGCGCAGCCGCTGGTGAAATTGGTGGATACTGAAAAGCTCGAACAAATGATGCTCGGGAAAATAGAAAACAGAGGAATGAAAATTTTTGGGGAGTGAATTTAATGCTGAGAGTCGAATATTCTCGCATTATTCAACGGAATTTTATTTGAAATTCCGGGGGATTATGAGGGGGATGGAGTTTGCTAGCACTTTATCTACTCCCTGCAGTCATGAATAAACAAGGAACAATTGAAATATGATTAATACACACAATTCAGTTGGAAATCGAGAGAATTTTTGGATAACAAAATGAGGAGAGCATCAGCAGGCCCAACTTATGGACTTCTAATAATATTTCTCTCCTAGCTTCTGCTGTGATGATAACATCGGATTATCTATCTCCACCATCTTTCATTTATCCCGCCCCTTCTATTTCTCCTTATGACCCGCATTTTTTTCCTGACAAACGGTTTTATCGTGCTGTGACACAGCAATCATTAATATTAATAGTTAGCATCATAAATATCGATAGAAATGACAGATAAAGTATTAATATAATAATACCACATATTTTATTGATTTATTTTTTTGATTTCAGACAGCGAAAATTGGTGATAGTGCTGGCGATCTGCCTCAACATGAATTTAACATCCGAAATCTTTCACTTTGGAGGCAAAAAATTGACAAAAGATGGCTGACTTTTACGTGGGTAAGTCCAACATTTTTTCTCTCTATTTCTCGGCAAAACTTGAAACCCGACTGAGATACGTGATCCAGGGAATGGTTTACGTACGATTTAATACGATGCCCCGGGTGTCACGTATCTCCCTTGAGGATGTATTCTTTATACTTTCTATCTCCCTCACTCTGTCGCTCACTGGCTCACATTCTCTACTTGAGTGTGTTTGCTCCGTCTGTATATACAGTGAATCGGACCGTGCCCCCCCCCCCCCGGGGGGGGGAGGGGCACTCTTGATCAAAACCCCACCAGACGTACGACAAATGCGTGGATATTGCGTGTATCTTGCGCCCGTACACAAACGAAAAGATGTGTATCTAGTAGACGCGTGCGGGTCGCATGTGTGAAGCACTGGATATTATTTGCGACGACCACCCACGCGGCCCTTAATGCCCGTCAATTGTCCATTTCAGGGGAAATTAATTTTTGTTTCCAATGATAGGATTCAATTATTTTTATTGATCGGAAATAATCATCTAAATTTGTTAAATTGCGGTTAAAAGAATTTTTAAATAGCGGCTTACGGTGAGACTCGAGAGTCTCAATTTTTAATTCGAATATGGCAATTTGACGGTTTTTTAAATTGAGACTTTCGAGAGCCGAAAATGAAGAATTTCATCCCTCGATATTATTTTCGTCAATGTCCCACGGAGCCTTTGACAGCTCGTCAATTGTCTATTTCCATTCGACTGAATATTTCTCCATCTTCTTTGTTACCGCAACATTTTTTTTCACCCCCGAAGTTTACGAAAAATTTGATTAAACTCGAGTTCAAGGCTGAAAAGTTGTTGAGGTGATCCAAGGATTTCCACTGAAGTTGGATGTAGACTGTTTCTGAAATATTCAGCGAATGTATCGATACACCCGAATAGGTATTCGGCGACGCCCGGGGGTCTCGAGGAATTTAATAATCCACCGTCGAAATCTTTCCCAAGGAGCGTTTCGCCTTACCATGTGCTTCGACCCTTCTTCGCTCGACCGTTTCCTATATATTACGGATAGAAAGCCTCCTGGGTACCTCTATTCTCATTCCACTGGTATTGGTTTAGACGTCTCCCACCGATCGATAAATAATTCAGTCTGAGGTAAGTAATCGTACGTAAGACGCAACTGGGACCATTCTCTCATTCTTACGGGCGATTTTATGGCGAGCAGATTTTGGGAGACGGCAGAGGTCAGTTCGGATTTGTTCGGAAGGTCTAGAAACGCTAGTAATAATTTCCATTCTGATATCTCAATTATGTCCTTAAAAAATCGGAAAAAAATCAAGTAATTTTAAAAGACTAAGAAATAATTTGTTAGATGGCAGACGTGACTAAGGGCCGATTGGAACGATTTGGAGGTCGCTGGAGGTAAATTCCACTCTAACCTAATTTGAAATTAATCCGGATCCCCCTCCGAAACCCATTCATACCTTAATTGCCTCCAAGCTCTGGCAGGTATGTTTTATCAAGCGCGTTATCCTAAAAAGAAATCCCATCACTGGAGAAAGCTAAGGGACAATCCCATCCATATCTGTTGACTCAGTCCTATAGAGGGGGGGGGGCGGGGGGGGGGGAACTATCCGAGAGAGAATGGATATTCCGGTAAACAGGGACCCTTGGAATCTATTAGGTATCGGGAGAAATTCAGGGAGAAAGGGCAGTGATACGCCATTTGGCTGCCCCGCGGGAGCTCTGATGCTCGATCGGAATGTTTAGGACGTTCTTAGGATCTGTGCATCATTTATGGATACATGTATTTGAGTTTTACCGAGGGGGCTTAACAGCGCTTTGGATAAAGGGGAAGGATATTCAGTTGGGGTTGGATGTCGACTCTAGCAGCCCGTACGGCCCTTTCGGGGCCTATCACTTATGCATAAGCGGTGGAAGACGTTTTCCAGTGGGAAAAGGCTGTCCCAGACTTCTCTCACGTCTAGTAATTTGGTGGACATCTCAGATTATTGTGGATCATTGATTTCAGCTTGATAGTATCAAATCTTCAGTTGTTTCTGAATAGTTTGCCAAGCATTGAGAACTATTCTTTGCTTTGTCCCACCAAAGGCTCCATTTGAGGCCTGGTGCAGACATCTCAGTGGAAGTGGTATATCGAATTTGAGGTTAGGCACTCAAGGGCGCACTTTGAAGGTGAGCTCTCTCGGCTCGGTTTTGGCTAGCCGCCAATCCTTGCACCCGCTTATCCCATGGATTTTCTCTCTATTTGAGAACAAACGTAACGGGGCCACGATGTGCTAAGGTGGTCTTGGTAGTGGCATAGCCTCGGCACTTTCTCAACCACCAGTTGCGGACCGAGTGAAAATACGTATAACGTAGGCCTCCAATTTAAGCACGTAGTTAGTTTTCTCATATCGCCTGTTGCACTGCCATCCCTGATAACCTCTTCATAATTCGAATCGCGGATTCATGAGTCGCCATAAGTTGATAATATTTTGATATGTCGATTTCACAATTCCAATGTCCGAAAATACTTTCAGTGGTAGCGCACATAATCCATTAGCCAAAGTAATTCCCACTGGGACAGTCGCCACTGAAACAACATTCGGCAAGAACTATTTATCTCGAAAATTCTTCGCATAGTCAACCAGCAGAGGGAATATTTTCCTTCCGATAATCTCAACTCATGCATAAATGCAGTCTTCCGATGGGCTAAACTTAGTTCGCATGTTCGTCTACTAATAATTATTCGATTCACTCCATTCGGATTGGTTGCATTACACTGCTGATGGGTATCAGCTGAAGGTGCATGCCGATTTAGTGGTATCAGGATACAGAGTGTCCCTGTTCTCATTACGCTGAGTGTATTGCGTGCCAGAGGGCTCATAGGGGCCTCCTCTGTCCTCCAACAGTATTGGTTGTGGTGTGGGCGTCTGCCTGGCGACAACACCCTCAACCAAAGAGAGGCGATGATAGTGGAGTTGGCTACGGGTTGGAGTGCGGCAACTATGTTCTTCGGCGTGAGAAACAAGTTCTCTTGAAGATGAAAAAAGGAAAACACGAAACGAAGGCATCGATTATCGTTGAAGAATTCAACATCTCCAATTGCGAAATATAATTCGACAGAATTAATTTTGGAAGCCCTACGTTGGAGACGACCATATTTCGAGCCATTCCGAAACCCTGCAGAAAATAATTTGGGAGAAGGTACTCCAACTTTCATCCAACCAACACGAGATGATGATAGTGTTCGCTGCAGATGGACCTGGTAGAAGTACGCTTCCCTGAGTTGCAGAAGGAAGTTCTCACGAGAAAGAGATGGGCATGCAGAAGTCAAATTAATTATCAGTAAAGTCAATTGTAGAAGAATTCATCTCCAACCACGTAATACGATCCATCGACAAAATGAATTTTGGAAACCCCACGATTGTTTTCAATCATAGCTCCGAGCAACCCGAAACACCACAGCTTCAAATAGAAGGAAGAAAAAGAACTGCTTTGACTCGTGTTCCTCACAATTTCTCTCCTCGTTTTTTGTAATTTTAGTTCCGTTTTCCATCTTTCGCCTTATTTAACTCAACGTCATACAACCCATCCTACCAACTTGATGTACCATTTTTTTCTTCGTTCGTTTCCTCAGCTGCCGCGTCATTATAGTTCAATCATGCCCAGGCGCTTTTCTTTTATACGGCTTCGCAATTTGAAAAGGCAGACATACACCCTCCATTCCCCTCACAACATTTTTACCTACCTCCTTTTTTCTTTCGTATATCGTATACTTTTATACATCCAAGAGGGTATATCAATTCAACAACGGGCGAACGTTTAAATTGCTTCTGGGCACGGGACTTTATAGGATGCTAACTCGTTTCATATCGTAGTTCATTCACGAGGACGATAAAGTGTAACACTTGCAAGGTGTATTCTCCAGGACTGAGTGAATAACAACAGAGTATACCTTACAGTTGCGTCAAGATACGACCCTTGGGATATGAAAATTCGCGGTTTCTGGGAGATGTGCTGGGCTTCTGATGGCTCTCAGCCATTACGTAAAGTACACCTCGGGGCAAAATGCTGATAAACCGTCTCGATTCACCAGTTTATTATGAAAAAGCGTCCATTAGAAATCACTCTCGTCCTCCCTACGCCATATTTACTTCATTCGTTGCGTAATTATTGTTCCGGGCAGAGGGTGGGAACTGCCGAAAACTTTGTTGAGGGTATTTTCAGTGTACTTCTTGCTGAGGATAATAGAGTAACGCAACTGCTGACGACAGCTCTCTGAATGAATCTGGCAATGGATTCCAGACGGAAACTTGCGGTAAAGCCCCTCTTTTAGCGTTTTTCCTTCAAGTTGAAATCAAATATACTGTCACAAAAAAAACGCACCTTTCTACAACCATTAGTGATATTTTTCGCAATTGGTTTCAATTTTTTCCTGGTTCTTTTTCACATGCTGGCTTCGCATTACGGTCAGAATGATGGAATTTGTGGGTTTCTGATTTATACGGGAGCTGTTGTGCTCCCTTTGGAAATTGAAGATTGGATTTTCGTGGAATGTTTGCGTTCCGGAAATATCTGTCTGGGGAAAATCAACAATGGAAGAGGTACGTCTGCTGTCTGGTAGTCGGGTAACGTCGATAGAAGTTCATCTTTAAACCATGCGTCATGCAATGAGTGATATTAAGCGGAAAATTAACCCCTCTCTCTCTCTCTCGCTCTCTCGGGCTGTCGAAAGGACGACCATTCAAAAATGCATAAATTATACGAATTCGGCATCAACTTCTCTTCGCTCTTCCTTCACCCATTTTCGCTGAATGGACCTCGTCTCATTTACATACTTCAGTTATTACCATTTTCAGCTTAATTCAACATTGACGCACGTGTTGATTGTTTATACGAGACTTGCTGAGGCAATAAATACGTTTTTTTTTCTTTTTAACAACTAATGTAGCAGTTATTAGTCCTCTTTTCTCCCGTCACTGATATCATTCTTCAATGCTGCAGTCTGTTGTTCGGGATAAATTCCGGCTATTTTCGGAAATATGAGGCAACCTTTTTCATTTTTTTTTGTCTCCATCAATAGAAAAATAGCGCAGTAGATTTTCTGTTACATGACTCGGGATAGAAAAAAAAACTGCGAAATAAAATCAACGTGGAGCAGCGCATCCCAATTTATTGTATCGAATCGGTCAAAGTGACTCTAGTCTGTCGGTATCTGGAACCAACTTCTCCTCCCCTCGTCGGATTCTATCGCTAGAGGAGGCTGCAACAAAATTTCGTTAATCGGCGTGCGCGGTTCGATACCACGTTCACCAATTTGCAGCGTTCCAATTTAGGAAGAGTTGTAGTGTGTAGGAACCATCAGTCGTCTATGCCTCATACCCATCCTTTTTCCTCCTACTCCCCCCCCCCCCCTCCCGTCGTTTTATTTCGGAGTGGAAAAGCGTGACTCGTTTTATTTCGGAGTGGAAAAGCGTGACTCCACTGCTAGGTGAGGATGACGTCATATACGACAGTATGCACTCGGGATCGAGTCACTAATTTATCGACCATTGGACAACTGTACGTTTCCGGAGCTGGTAAACAACGGCAGATATAGGGATTTTTGAAGAGCTGTCCTTTGTTGGGGATGGGCAAAACGTATGATCGATACTGGGACAATAAGCAATTTTATTTTTGTCTCTGATAGGTTTGGAGGACAAAAAATCGAGGGAAATTGCTAGTTGCGAGAGCTGATGGGAATGCCATCGATTTATCTAAAGAATTTATTGAAAGATTTTCATATTGCGAATAGAAATGACGAAAATATTCCACACAGGCGAATTTCCCGCCAATTTTGTTCACACACTCCCCCTTGGTCGGACGAATGCCACTGACGCTCTCATTGGTCGGTGGAGTTTAAGCGAGGAAGTTCAACGGTATTGAAATTAGAAATGTTAGGACTGTGTTTTTTTCCGGTCATCTGTCACCGACAGACGACATTTTTTTCCCCTGTCCTCTCACTGTACAATTTTTAGATGATGTGAACCACTTTCCTGTCCATTAATTCGCGGAAATCTACCCCTGAGATCCTCCGCGTGCTCTGCCCATCTGTCTCATGCATCAGAGAGAAAGTAGGAGGAGGAAACAAATGTGTTGGACCCTTTATAATGGATGGATCTCGCGTTTTTTTCCATTCCCTCGTCATGATGAGTATTCCAGCTACGTCAACGGACATCAAATTTGTTCAGAGGGCCCTTCACACGCGCCTTCATAATTAATGAATCAAATCACGTCTCGTTATCGTTCGTTATTTTCCGGGTGTTTTTTTTTCTTCTTTTTTATTTACTCATTACGATTGCACGTCTTTACGGGGGAGAAACGAATAATTGAGGGTGAGGGAAATTTATTTATATGATACGTGCCTACGGTTGATCACATCGCCATGTTAGTCGGACGCGCCCCACTTACCTGAAACAATAAAGAAAGGGGGGGGGGGATGTTAGTCACGATGATATGCATTCAAAGTTTTGTGAACTACTGATAGAAAATTCAACGAAACTACTGGAGATTTCATTCGATAACCTCGTCATAAAATTCATCCTCAACATTATTTCCAACTGCATTCAACTGAAATATTTGGTTCAGACGAAAACAAAAGCATGCTCCTTGGAATATTCGTGGCGCAACGGGATAAGAAACTTTTGAACTCGGCAGTTTGCTCCCGTTTGATACCTTAAATTTAACCGGAAACTTGAGAACATTAGGTACGATTTTAAAGTTTAAACTCGGAAAACGGAAAATCCAACTGCCGAAACTTTCCAATAGGACCCTATCTCCGAGGGAAGACAGAGTCTCGCTGTGTCCCATCTCCAAACTAATCAACTGTCATAACATTACACATTACGAGTTGAGGAAATGCTACGATTTATCTGGTGAAAAGAAAGGGAAAAAAATCCCGAGGAATTACCAGAGTTCTTCCCGGGTCTTTGCGACTCATTCGATGTACTGGGGCTCGGCATCGTGGGTCTCCATTACTCCTGATGAAAGTTGAATCAGAACAAAAGGGGAGAAAAAAAGGTGAATTCCACGAAGAAACCAATCATGAACGCCGGAATGAAGCAGAAAGCCGATTTCCACAATACTGAGGCCAGTTTGAACCATCTCGCTGACAGCCGGTGGTGCGGTTTTGACGGATGGCAGCGCTCGAACAAAAGTCATTGGATAGTCGTATAGAGGTATTCCCAGGCCACATACTAGGAAACTACTCGTAAATGTATTCGTCAGGGGGGAAAATGTGAGCAAGCAGATTCGCTATTCAAGACTTTGCTAGTTGAGTCGGTATTTTTGGTTTCTACTCTTTGCGTAACATTTTAATCGCTGGCTGGGTGGGCAGTAGTGATCGCTGAAGAATTTCCAAAAATTTAATTATTAAAATTGAGGGGATTTCGAGTTTGGTAATTTTTTAAATAATCCAACAATCTTTAACTAATTTAATGACAACTGGACATCCCTTCATTTAAGAAAAGAGGGTAACGATTTTTGTTACCGATCTATTCTTGGTATACTAGACATCTATAGTGGATAGTATAGCAGTTTTAGTTAGCGGTTTAGCGACTTTTAGGGCCCTTTTTCGAAGTTTTTGGCACAAAATTGCCGATATCTTGAAAACTATCAGGCGGAGCGACAAAGTTCGCCCAGAT
>JAPYZM010000683.1:0-26527 GCA_030522845.1 Psyttalia concolor
TCAATTTCACATAAAAAAATATAAATCTTTACAAATCTGTTCTGGAAAACGTGAGATGATGAATGTTACATTAGTCGTGATAGTTCCTACCTCGTAGCAGACAAAAGTCTTGGTCTTCACTAAGATCACCGGGTCCTGGTGAGAATGTTCCCCTAATTCGAATTCTCCAGGGAGAAAAACCTCAGGAAAAATTAATGTCCAGTGATGCTGCGATACGATACAGCCCACACGGTGGACACGAGGTGACAATAGATTGTGGAAAGATTTTATTGCCCCCAGTCGATGAGAGACCAGTAGATCTATAAATCATGCTGATGCCTTACGAGAGGGGTTAAATTTACTGAGAGAAATTTTTCAGTAAAATTTACCCGACCGCTCAATTAAATCCAACCTCCTTAATCAAAATTATGCCCACGCCTAGAAAAATTTTATTAAGCAGTTAACGAATTGTATTAAATGGTTAAATAATTTAAATTGTCGTCAAAAATTTATGAAACTTTGAAATTTCTAGAAACCCCGAGGAAGTAATTCAGCTTTGCGGGAGTTGCGAGAGTCAATCACTCATTACTGCTCGATAATTTTGCATAATAACCAAAGAATAAATTAATTCCTCAAGTAAGTGGACACTTGGAAAAAATAATTGTTTTTCTCAGCACACCCAATTAATTACCCAGTGCATTCACAGGGTCAAGATGCGATATCAGGCTAAATAGCTGTTGAAATTCTAGATCGATAATTAAACTCAATTTCCGGCCATAGCCTTCATAATCATTAAATCTATTTTACGAGCATGATCAATACAAATAAAAAAAACCAACTTACGGATTTTTTGAATGGATTTAAATCACGAGTTGATCATTTCGTATGATTAAAGAACACAGAGTAATAACGAGGAGTTAAAAAGGCACTCGTTAAAATTTGACCATAAATTATCGAGTGTGCATGAACGGATGCACCTCGAGAATAATTTCTATTAGAATATTTATGGTTATTGAAACTCTCTACCTTTTCCCCTCCCCCCACACTGCACTGGACCACGCCAAGCTGTTCTGGCCACCCGTGTATCCGCTAATACTGCAATTAATTACACTAATTCGATTAGGGGCCGCGTGAGAAATGCTGTAAAAATACTTGGAGCATATTGTAAGCCCATAAATTATCAAATGTGCGTAGGTGGTTCATTAGATTTGATAATACCACCGAAAAATGAGTTGTTGCTTTCTCTCGATTCCACCAGGTGGTAGAAAAAAATAGTGGATAATGAGTTCGATAAATCAGATGTGAAGATAACAAGAAATTCACGATACCGTTAATCTTCTCGATGAATGCCCGATGTCTCCTTGACAATTCTCGCTAACTTTAACGAAGTTGGAGGGCAGTATCCATTGATGAAAGAAACTACAACAGCTCCATGATACATGGTTTACGTGAACCCGGTAATTGGCTCATCCGGTTTCGAACATGTGTCTAAAACATCGGGGATATGTTTGAATCGTGCGCGATTGCTCTTAACGAGGTGTGATTCCTCACAAAAGGTTCATGAATTTTTGTAAGAGGCCACACCTCAATTTATTTGAGAGCGAATAGCGGATGATTAGAATTACGGACAAATTTATTTAGTACGAATAACTAAGAGGCGCAGAATAGGCTGATAAATCTCGCAGTACTCGACTGTTTTTTTACGGCTTGAGAAAAAATTCCAATCATTCTAGACAATGAGAAGTACTTATAATGTCATTGTGCATTCATTGACACTCGACAAAGGTTTTTATTACAATTCGTTTTCAAGTAGTTTTATTAATATTTTCGACGAGTAACAATGTCTCTATGGTTAATATATTTACAGCATAATGCCCAATGATACTATTGCATGAAAATTTCTTTCAGTTCGGCAGAAACCCATCACACTCGATATAAAGTTTCGGGGAATATTCTTCATCTGAACCCCCTATTATTTACTCATTTTAGGAAGATGTCATTTCTGAATGAATTCCAGTCGACGTACGGTAAAATCAAGATGACCTTATACTTAACAATTGGAACGACGTTTATCGAAATTTCCGAATAGGAGAAATTTTTAAAATGCCGCCAATTGTATGAAAATTGGTTACTTTGTTGATAAATCTATTATAAGATAATGTGCAAAATTAAAGACAATCTATGAATATGGCTATGAATAGGAATACCCTCCACGATTGGCACATTTAAATCATGAAATTTTCATTTTCTCCCAAATACCAAAAAAATTCGCTGAGTATTGCTGGATTAGTACGATTGTTATAAGTCGAAGAAATCAGACAATTACAATTTCTAACGGAAAAACAAACTCTCGGCTCACAAAAATTCCAATTCCTTATTTTGTTTGATATGTCTTTTTCATATTTAAAGTTGTGTGGTGGAATTGGATCGTACTTGTATGTTACATAAAAAAAAATGTAAATCAATTCGAGTTCTTAATGCTGAGAGTACCGCGATATTTACACAAGTCCTCTGGGACCGTTCGTAAATGGACTGCGGATACGGAGCTTTTCCCAGAGGATCAACCAGGTTCGCCAAAGGTACATAAAAAAAGCAGTTTCCAACGGCTTACCCTCATTTACATATTATTTGCGTATTGTACATGTTTTACGTACCACTGGTGTGTAAAATTTATATATTACGCATACACTACGCTCCTGCGTGTCAAATATTCTGGGACAAATGGAACCTGTGGGAAATGCTCTAGAAAAAATCATTGTCCCCGATCAATTTAATTTATTTTATAGGTCAGACCCGAAATTCGCCATTGCTAGGTAAAATTTCAATCATTTTGTATATTAAATTGACTTATGCTCTACGGAAAATTTATATACAATATAAATTGATAAACGTTCTATAGTTTTCCGTTTACATTATATACATATATGAAGCATATATTACATTCGCCCCAGAACATATATTATGTTATATATTTCTTCGTGTAGAGAATTTCAAAAATTAGCAAAATTAATTTCGAAACGGATAGCGGTAATCATATTTTTTTTATATTTGAATTAAAAAATTATTCGAAGAAATTGAAAAACCATCTGACTTCTCCGAGCTGTAAATAAAAAAATATAAAATAGAATTTTGCCATAAATGCCGGTGAAAAGTGAGCAGCTCAAACGAACAGTTAACAACTTCGTTTTACTCTACAAATACTCGTGTCTATACGCGCATACCCATGCATAGTTGGAACATGACAGAGGAAGAGTCTCGTTAGGAAGTTACGTGGTCAGTGCTCGAAGTTCCCTTGCACAGCTGGTATATTTATTGGATATCACCGCAAAATGTAAAGCGGTTGAATTGTCAGGACATTGACAATAGTCACCCTTAACGAAGGACATTTCGACTCAAAAAGGTCCTCCTGGTATTTCTGAAAAGTGGACTAATTGGATGGCGTCTGGTGGACTGCGGTTACCTCTTGAATAATTCCGCCTGTAACATCCCTCTTACTGTTCTTTGAAGAATGCTCTCCGGCCGTCGAAAATAATTCTCTTTCCAAGGATTCAAAAGAATGTATCTTTTTACTGTTTCCTCTCAATCAACAAATCATTCAGAGACTTTTTACTAATCGATTCAATCGATTGGCAATTCTGTTATTCTACTAATTGATAATTAGCCCTTGACACAAAATAATCCTGACAAATTGAGGAAATTCCAAGCATTACATTGTGTAGGTTCTGCGCATATTTCTCGATGTTCTAATTTGCGACCATGTTTTAGCAGTCATATTTGTATAAATATGATAACAATGTTTCGCAAAATCAACTTAAATGCCAGGAAATTTATCGATAGAAATCTAACATCATTTCCTAAAATATTGCTTCGTTTGTGTCCATAGGTTTTATCAGATATCTCATAACCTAGTCAACGGATTTTTTTTCGAAATATTTGCCTCAACACTAACTATTTCGAATCAACGTTTCGAGATATTACTGCTCTTTCATATCAATTATCTGTTAATATTGCGCCACACTGTCCACTCCTAACATTTTGTCAATGGTAGGACAGTTGGATTAATGGATGGGAAGAATTTTGGATGGGTGAGAATTTCTTCTCAATATATCTAGTCTACAAATAGCAGAAGAGAAAATTGAAATAGTCTCAGGCCGCGAATCGAACCCGAGACTCGAAATCGGCAGTACATTTCATTTCCAGAAGTGATTACAATTGTTTTTTCGTAAGAATACGCATAAGCCCACCTGTCTATATTATATATTTACCGTCTCATGAACCGAATGTTCATACACCTATGTGTCCCACTCAAATAATTCTCATAGTCTATTAATAAAAGATCAATTCAGTAACGAAGTCGTCAATCAGGTTAAGTCGAGCAAACAACTCATTTCTCAGAAGAACGGCAGAAGGTAGTGTGATACGATGGGAAATCACTATACGTTATAACAAAATTTTGCAAAAAAAGATCGCATCCTGATTGACCCCGTTCTTGTCGATTTAATCAAAGTAAAAATGCACAACATAAAGAGTCTAACTAAGTTTTGCTTCTTACAGCGTGAATATACGGAGGACTGCCTATTCAATGAGACACTGGAGCAGCACAACTACAATACTTACAGCTCAGTGAGGTGGTCAACACCCCGGAAGACTCTGTACTTAGGCTTGAATCGTCATGGCCAGCCGAGAAGAGTACAAGCACGTGGGCATAACTTAGGTAGATTATCGGCTTATGCAAGAGTTCTCACTCAAGTAGCCCCACCAGATCGTGTTGAGGCACTCCAGAGTCGTATGCTGGGTGCTCAGCATGGTGTACGTCATCATCACAATGCCCACCATTACAGATATCTCCAGCAGTCAGTGTGTCCAACACTTCCGCCGCAAGAGAAAGACAGTCGGGACAGATTCAGATGTCGCAAGCGGAAAAAACGAAAAAAAAGAAAGAGACGATGCGAAGAGGGTGAACAACCTGGTCCTCACTGTGAAGTTCATCAAGGAACCAGCGGACATCAAACAAAGGCGGAAGTCAGCGGTGGAGAACCACCGGCGTCCAAACGTTCATGCGAGGATGCGGCTAGTGATGAATTTTGTCGCCGTCAGGCACTCGATGCATCGTCAAAAAAGAGAAAATCGCGGATAGAAAATTTTGGCAAAAAAGAGAATAATTACCAATTGAGAAAAAAAGATGGGAAAAAAAAGAATGGAAGGAAATCCACTTCGACTGATACTTCAGCAGACACAAATTCAACGAAGTCGGTGGTAATTGGTGCAAATCGTAAGGAACAGGTTCCGAAGAGAAACCACCAGGGAAAAAAGAAAATTCCATACCGATCAACTAGAACAACGCTCCCAGTTCTGATGAACCATTTTAATCAGAGCTCGATTTCCTGGAAGTCATCGCCTACGACAGTTATGATGTCGAATCATCAAAAGCTGTCAACTTCAACGAAGAATGATGTGACGGATCCTATCAAGATGGGAATAGCGAGATTGGGGAAGGAGTTGAACTTTGTTCAAGATAAGAGCTTGAATACGGCAACAACACCTTCTGTTGATAATTCTCAGGGAGATAGTCTTTTGTCATTGCCTGTTCATGTTTCGGAGGAGCCATTCATTGCAAGCTTCACTGAGGATTTGTCGGCGGAGGTTAGTGGCGAGGATCTAGAGAGTGTTGAAGAAACCACTCTGGCGGTTGATTATAGCACAATAATGACCACCATGGACACTACTCCACCTGAGAGAACTGAGGATTATACCAAGGCCACAACCCCAACGATCCTGGAGTCGCTGAAGGGCAGTAGAAGACTGGATGATGAAGCTGATGGTTCCCAAATTCTTGCAAGATTCTCCATTGGCAGACTCGCTATGTAAAAATGATTCTCGGGAGGCTTTTATATAAAGTGTATATACGTAGTAAATTTAAGTATTAAGTAATGATACGATGAGTTGTACACAATCAATCCATCGACTTCCCGAGTGAGACGAGTATTTTAATTCAACTGAGAGAGGAAGAATCTAGTATTTTTTTTTTTGTAGGGAGGTGTGAAATCTGTTCTCGGAAAATCTAGCGTGAGATTTCGAGGAAATCAAGTCCGGGATAAATAATCTAGTTGGCTTATTTATTGAAGATTTATTTATTTGCGTATGTTTCGTGGAAAATGAAATGCATTCTTTGCGATCGATTGATGTGAGGATCACGACCGTCGATCTTGGGTACCGGTTAATCGTGATCGCGCGCACTTTCTTGGGGAGAGCAATTTTACAGGAACGTTGTAGGGGACGTTTTTTGTTTTTTGAAATTGAGTCTGTCCGTCGTTTATGCATCAAACAGCTTCACAACAGATCGGGTTCTTTGTTTGCTATTCTGCAGTTCCGGCGTTTGTCAACATTCTTGATGAAAATTGTGCTCCCCAAGGATAGACGTTTATTTGAAATGAAATTAGGATTTCCATATGATGGATGCGTAATGTCATATTTTTTGTCACAAAGTGAATAGATCGATATTACGACTGGATAGCGGTGCTAGTTTAATACGTACAATACGTCAACTGAGATCAATAGAATGATGATTTATCGTCTATCATTTACGGAGCCGATGACCTTCTACCTCGAGCTCAATCTTCAAATGAAGAGTCATGAATCGCTCAGCAGATGACTGACAGATAACCATAATTCGACTAATACTAGGCGTCGCAGTAATTTTTAGTCCATAACCGCTCTCCAGATCAGATACGATGGTCATATGAAATTTGCATCACAAAAATGTCATAAAATTAAGTCATAACATTTTGTGTAATTTAACATTGTCGCTCGTGTTTGAATGGAGTATGACGCTCATATAGAATTCTTGTCACAAAATATGCCATAAAATTAAGAAGCACGATAGACTGCAAGTATTCAAGGCAGGAGAAGGACAAAATGGAATAATTTATGATTTCTTCAAATCCTCATAATTTTATATTTAATGAAAAACATTGCAATTTTGAAATGATCACAATTCGCTTCATTTTATCCTACCTTCTCCGATCCAAAAGTGCAAGGATCGTGAAGATTAAAACAGGAGAGACGCACATTTACTAGAGAACGATAATCGAAAGTGCCAAACTATTTAGATGAAATGTAACTGGAAAGTGATTGTGAACTGCAGACTGCTGAGATAACGGAAGTTAAAAGAATGAAGCTTTTTCGTCTCATTGCAAGATCAGGTTGTAAATGAAAATAATTGGTTGCAGTCAGTCAAAAAGTAAAGAGCATCACTCGACCTGACCAACGTCGTCACAGTCATTTCTTATCCATAATCGGTACGCAAGCCATCTATTTAAATGTTATCGAACGATTATATAGTAATTTCTTCATCATTTGCTCATACGATAAAAAGAAAAACATGTTTGTCTCTGTCCGTGGATAAAAACATTACCGAATCGGCCTCTGAAAAGAAACTAATTCTCTAGTAGTCAATATTGCCAATTGAATAATATGAAATATTACCAAATGGATAATAATTGTTCTCCATATCTCCTGATGCTCGTATGACGTATACTACAACTCTAGCACAGTTTGACTCTCCGATTCAGGTGATTTAAAAATGTCCAATTGAAGATATCAACCAAGTAGATAAATCTTGTTCAAATCGGTCACGCAAGACCGTATTAATTCTGAAACTATGTAATTGGAATTTTAGATCAATGATTTCACAAAATACGAAACAATATGAATTTTCTTATGTTAGATGATCGGAACAATGTGACCAGAGCAGCTCAAGTGCGCGCGTAAACGATTATTGTATGATTGAAATTCAACAAAAAAGTAAAAAAGTCGACAATAATGCGGACTGATTAGTAAGAGCAAACAATCTCACATACTGCCATTAAAAGAAACAACAAACACTGTATTTAATCTCATAGACTGATGAACAAACAAAACTAAGGATAGGCAACTATTTAATTAGAAATTCGACATGTCAAAAATGAAAATGTAAATTTTTTTTAATTGTAATTTCATCAGCCAAAGTCGCTGATTTTACTCATTCTTTGTTTCCGTACCAAAATATTCACCATCACGGTTACCCTTGTGATAATAATTTCAAGAAGATAAAATAAGCATTCTCGAGTAATGCCTCCCCTGGAAAAATAAATTGAGAAAAGAGCCTTTATGCTATTAATAAAGTATAATTTTAAATCAATTTAACAATCTACATTTCTGTTTTATTCTATTCCTTCTAGATCCCTCCCAGAATTTAGAGCTCGCATTGATTGAAGGGGTGTGCACCTGAGTTGATTCATTGAGTCGAGGCCACAAAAATAAATTGAAGACGTGAAAAAATACTTTAGCACTAATATCAATTGATCTAGAAAAAATAATTTTCAACTATTAGTCCCCAAATTTTTACGGCTACTCTGAAAAGGCAGAACCATGCATTTAGCTCTCAACTGTCGCTCGTCTCACCAACATTTCCACTCCATGGCGTTCCATCCTCTTATGCCTGCTTCCACAAGTCGTTAAATACCTCAGAGGTTTGTATCTTCGATGAAATGCCTTCTAAAAAGAAGTGGATAATAATGAAGAATTAATCAAATTCTAATTGGATGATCTAGAAAGGATACATACAACTTAAAATCCGAGCATCGGTTTGATCGGTATCTGGAGATATGCTCGAATAAGAATGCAAGTTGGGCATTCCTTGAAATCGCTTCGGACAATCTGAAAATAGCTATGATGCCTATTTTTGAAATACCAGGGGATGTAACGAGGGACGATTTTATATTCTGATTTGAGTGGTCAGGACAAAATACTGGACATGAAATTCTTATAATTAGAGAAAGAATAGAAATTTATCCACATCCAGAGAAAAGTTGGAAATAGTATACATATTAGCTGGGCACAATTTAATTTGTTTAAATGTTCTACGAGCTTCTACCCTTTCGTGGCAGGCCGAGCTAAATAATAGACAAAGAGAAAAAATCTGGCTGCTTTACTCTTCCCAAACGACATCGATGGTGAGTAACGCATAATTTCCCCGACTTGACTGTTAGGAAAACTTGGCTAATTTTTTTTCTCAAATTTCAGTCGATAAACTTATACCATGAGACAATTTTTATATTAAAAAAAAGAAATTAGGAAATATTGCTAAATGTATCAATCAATATTTTTTGGGTGCAGGCAATTAAATCCCATCTTCTAATTTTAATCAGTAGCTAACTCGATTCTAGAGCTCTTTGTTTCGTATATATACATATAGGTACACAACAAAATTATCAATTAGAATAATCCGAGACCATAAATAACTTTGATAAAAGAATATTTTCTCAAACAAAAGAAATCATTCTAGCCCATTAGATAATTATGTCTTCATACAAGAAAAAAATCCAATCGAGGTCACAGATGAATGGAAGAAGCTTCAACTGTGGACTGTCAACATTTTCCGCCATGAATGTATTTATTATCCCCCACAATACCGTTGTCTTCCGGGGCTACCTAGTCCCATAAGTTTATTTCTCACTCGCGCCTAAGGTTCTTATTGAGCGCCGTATGTCGACCGGCAGCGTTCCTCCGCGTTGAAAAAGGGAATAAGGAAATCAAGACCAGAAAAAAATAGAAAAACGAAACGCAGAGAATAACCCGATGCCGCCGGTAGACACACGGGATACCATAGATTAAATGGTATTGCCTGTGAAAAGAGGCCGCTGCTGCTCTTTTTCACGTGACACGCCGAGTGATGTTATATATACCCATGAGTGTTGATGCCAAGATATCAGAAGAAATCCCACGGGGAACTTTAATCTTCCACGTCCCGGTTCTCCACATAACTGGCAAACGTCTCGTTGCATCCCATAAGTATTGTACAGCTTTAAACATATGGAGGATTCGCAGTAGTGAAATTGTTAATGTTAACGCTGAGGTGTATACCGGAAAAAGGGTCATTCAGTCCGACATTGAGAAATGTCTTCGAGTTTTATATGACATTGGTGATGGGGTAATTTAAAACATAAAGAAACTTTTGGTTTTTAGAAGAACGAGGCCTAGTTGGTGCATCACAAGACATCGTAATCCGTGGTTAACGATTATGAGCTGAATACGGCGGCTCACTCGCTCGTTATGCATCCAGGAATGTGCCTAACGATCAATTCACTGGTTAATACGATGCACAGGTATCGAGTTGCGGAAGGCAAATTAATGAAATAATTATTTTTAAAGAATTTGCAATTCATGCAGTAACACTCATAAATTTTATTGTCAGCCTGGACAACTGCTACACTGAGAATTTTCTCAAAATAGTTTCAAATTTTGGTTACCCATCTGAATAACACACGCCGTAAAATATTACAGCTCAAAATATTACCATGAAAAAATGTGGGGATCATCGTATCGGTCCTGGATTGCAGGGTGTTTCAAATTATAACTCTCGGTTCAACCTCATTAATCGAATGAAATTTGTTTACAGCAAACGTCGTTAGTCTTGACACCTTCACAGCTGGAATGTGAGTTTTGTGCTCTCGCGACGACGGTATTAATCATTCAATCCAGAGTATTCGCATTATGGCCAATAGCCACGAAAATTATCCTGCGGTAAGCACAGCCATATATCACCGTAGCTTCGCTGCAAATAATATACGCCTCAAAATATTTCCAAAATATAACACAACTGTTAATGATACAAAACGGAATATCACAATACAATACAAAATATCCCCGAAAAAAGTCCGACGAATGGAAATGAATATTAATCCATACCACAACATTGCGAGCCAGACAACTGTTTTTTCTACAACAGCTTGTAGAATTGGATAGTGAGAATGCGTTCAATTTTTTTATAATGGGACAGTGGAATTGATGGATGGAAAGGAGTCGGGATAGGTGACAATTGCTGCTCAATAGATCTAGTCCACAAATAACTGAAGAAAACATTCAGAAATTCTTGAATCGGGAATCGAACCCGGGACCTTCGGATTACCAGTCAGGGGCTCCTCCCATCTGAACCATCCGAATATATACTGATTTCCATTTCAATTATCTGTGCATAATGAGCCACACTGTCCGTCTAATGGCAACAATTTTTACAACACCAAGATGATTATATTTTTCTGCAGTAATATTCTTAAATCATAATATCTTCATTTGTAATATTTCTAGGAGTCATATTTTGACTAAGTAATATATTCACATTGTAACACTATGACTTGTAATATTATTATATAATGATTAATTAATATTTAGGTCGGTTACCTAAATTTTTCTGTTCGCCTGAATAAAATTGACTAAAGGTCAAGTTAACAGCGCTTAACAATTCATCATGGGGTGCCGTACCTCGGACACTCCAACAAGGCCAATATATCTCGTATCGAACGGCAAACCAGTGTAGCGATTATCCACGTGCAAACCCCCACGGCAATTCGGTGTAGTTCATCCAATGGGAAATTAACGTTGTGTACCCCTGATCTAATTTATGTGACCATGATTATAGTCAAGTGATTGAAACACTCATAACCCTCGGTAGAGTCTATGCACTTGAGCGTGGTCAACGATTTGTGAAAAATTAGTAATGATTCAAGCCCGCATTACCTAAAAAATACGGGAGTGAAAAATATGTACGACCTTAGATCATAGAAAGAGGAGGGAAAAGAACAAAAATTACTTGTTCTTTTTTATGCCTCTGGGGTTATCAGGGAGGCTCGATCGAGTGACCGTTATCGAGGCGCAACAAAACTTTTGACACGTCTATTATACCATTTTTCGGCTCCTCGAGTGGTACCCTTAGAGTTTATACTATAAGTTATAGTCAAGAGACAAGCAAAGAATTCAAACTTTGAGATTTTTCAGGCTTGTACGGTGTCAAGAGAGGAAAGAATGGGTTCAAGTCTACAAAGATCCCATAATTTCTTTATATATCTATTTGGGTTAGATTCCTTAGTTATCAACGAATGGTCGCTTTTGAAAAGCAAAGGTCGCATCAAACGAGAGTCACTCAATGTGCAATTAACTATTGACGAATACGAATTTATAGGGATCGGATAGGCTTCAAGCAAATCCATTTCTTTACAATAATTCATCCATTCTATTAGTGTACAAGAATACGTTGATGATACGAATTCGTCATCATAAAGCAAATAATTATTGCCATGAAAAAAAGTTTCGTAAATATAGTTAAGATAGCAACTCAGAATTTTTCCGTTGGAAACTAAAGCAAATTTACTTTATTTTTTCTTATACATTATGAGAAACGACATTTCTAGGATCGAAAAGAGGTTGCTCGTAATGATTTCGTTTAAGACATAAAGATTTGGAATTCAGTACGCTTGGGTGGACGTACGGAACCTTCCCTTCACCCGCCCTACTGAAGGTAGGGTATACATTATATAATTTTCAATAAATTCCATTAGATGCAAATCAACGTGCGGTAAACTATGAACAAACCTCCCTACTTAGCATTACCCAAGGTTCCCGACGGAGACGCGGCTGATGTCAACCCTACAACGTGTAAAATGGTGTACACTGATCACAATGGTGCTAATGTCTCCTCATCAAGCTGTTCACCCGCTTGAGCCGACTGAATTTTATTTTTGATTTGAGTTGGTTTAGATACTAAGTGGTTATTGACCCCTGGTCAATTAATTTAGTTTCCAAGAACATTTTAGCTGATCAATTATATGTGCCAATTACCACCAATTTCTCATTTTCGGTACCTACTCATTGGTGTTCAGTACTATGGAAAAGTAAAATTCTGAGAGAAAAAGTAGTAGATTTTTATAAAAACGTTTTAATTTTCAGTTATTCTTAGTAAAATCACAGCACTTCGATACGGAAATTAAAAACCTTGAGTTCTTAAAATAAGGACAGAGGAATTATAAGAATAACAGATTCAAGGTATTTGAACCAACATCCTTGTCTTCTGAAGTAGTCTTCATTTATTCTGCTGTAATATAAAAAATTAGGCAACCCGCTCTCCGCCCAGCAACTAATCTTATAAATGATCGCACCTCTTCCTCTTCTCGCTTGCGTGACGCAACATTTTACTAGTCCAACACTTCCTATTTTAAAATCTCACGTACGGGGTCAATAACTCATATCGACTCGTGCCAAATACATTTGGAAAAATATAATTGACAAAGTGATTAATGTAACTTACCTGATATATTTTTTTCATAATTTTTTATCCGCCAGAACGCATTAAAAGGCGAGAGATATTGCACACAAATTTACAATATAATTTTCTCGGTTGCCGCCCGCTCGCCTAAATTTTCATCGATTATAAATAAAATCAACAGGAGGATTGACTGTGACTATCACATTCCTGCCATGGAAGATAAATAATTGTGTGCTTGTTTTATTCGTCCGTTTATGTGCAGATATTAAGTCTATCTGGACGATGAGGTTGACAATTATTTAAATCAGCTAAGATTGTAGACACGATAGAAGCCCCACCGCGTCTTCCACCGTCTTCTGCCTGTATGTATATTTGCGTGGCCTCGAGACCATGTCCTCCCCTCCTTTATTCCATGGAAATTGCAATCTTACCGCGGCTAAAGCCTTCAGCTCTAGGATCTTCTTGCGCTACTCGGTGGTCCCTCTCGCAAAACCTCTTCATCAGGTGGAAGATTACCAAATTACGGTGTACAGGTTTTGAACTCGCAAATGTTTCATTTCGTCATTTATGGTACGCTGACGGCTATCTCCGTTCCTCATAAAGTGTCGCGTTAATACCCGTTGTTGAAGGAACGAAAAATGCCTTAACATACGTCTTCATCCATACAAATTGAAAGCTGACTTTATCGACGTTGTGATGCAGGGACTCGAGGTGAAAATCATACAGTGCATCCTAATTCAATTTGAAATTTTTTTTCTCCTTTTTTTCACAATCTACGTGAATTTCAATGGTCTGCACAAAAAAAAATTTTTAATATGTTTCACTATATCAAATTCACGAGTCAATACATGACTGATAAGAAAATAATACCTTGTCCTCGGAAAAGAAAACTTTTATGAAACAAATTGACAAGTGATCGTACAAAAAATGAAGAGGGATTGATTTTTGGTCTTTACACCGTTTGGTAATGTGCCACTGTCATTTTCTGGAAATTTTTCGTTAATTTTTTTTTCTGATTGCGAAATCGAGAGAGAGTGAAAGAATAGAATGAATCAGGGCTCCTAGACTGTTCTCCAAACATCTAATTATAAGTACAGGAAAATCTGGTTTGGTATTTCTAGTTATTGTGCTCTATCTATAAATTAGTCTCTCATTAAGAGATAATTTTCTCCTGGAATTTTTTTACCTGCAAAGTGATAATTAAGGTATTATTTTTGTTAATGTCAATGACCCTGATCAGACGATTTCTTCCAGTCTTAGCTAATAATCGTCAAGTGAGCTCCGGCGTTACGCCCGTCTGCGTAATTCAAATTTAAACCGTTCACACGATAAGACGGACACTCCACCAAGCGTGTTTTTGAGAGCCGAAGAAAATGAATAACAAAATTTAAATAACGACAAAAGAAAGGTGAGGCGTTTTTTAAGGCGCCAAACATGTGTGGTCCACTCAACACGGATATGCCCTACCGTTCAATATGTGCACCTGAGCGATGAAGGATTTACTGACATCTTTTAGGATTTTTTTTTTCTCAGGGAATGAAAAAAGAGAGCGAGAAGGGGGGAGAATGAGAGGGACTAACAAAATGCCTGGATTTATGCAGACATTGTATTCAGATTCGAGGAGGAAGAATTCGGTGTAGATTTCGTGGATGATAAGTGAGATCTCGGAGTATCTTAAAATGTTCTCGTTTGTATTTTCAAATTTTCGGGCCATGAACGTCCATCAATTTCGGACACTGACAACTGCAGTAAAATGTAGGTTATTTATTCAACTAGCGTACTCTGAATTGTTGAATTTTTCTAATGCGTTGAAGTATTTATAAAAGAAAAACTGTACACTAATCAAAACAACCAGTATTTTTTTTTCTCTTCGCTTTTGAGTTCTATCAATTCCACTGTGAGTAACTTTCCAAACGACTCGAACCAATTTCTGGTAGATGTCTAGTACGAGCCCACCTAGACCTTAAAATGAAACCTTGGTTCGATAGCATGTTTGCACGGCTCCAATGTGCGTTCTGGCCCTCAATTTGTTGGAAATAATCATGTTGGGTACCGCGAATCAAAAAAATGCATACCTCACCACTCTTTGCGTGACCCGGGACCAACGGCGTGGACCTGATGGTGCCTGTTCCCAATGAAAACACATCTTAACACGGAATCAATCAAGGGGCAAACCAAAGACTGATACTAAAAATTATCAACAATAATTTCCCCAACCGTTAACCCATTAAAATTCTCCGATCCTTCTGTCGGCAAAAAAATTTATGAAAAATTCTGTGCTAGAGAACTAAATCTTAGAGAAGAGAACATTAGGTTCTCACCATGGACACTTAATTACACCTCATCAAAACACTTGTCATCTGCGCTTTACCAGTCTGCTGTTCGTTCCTTGTGAAACTGAGCCACTTACCGATGCAATGGCTTCGACCGTGCCTGTGTTTATTGAGTAGAATACCTCAGACCCTTTTGGTTTTAATGTTCTTCACTATTCGTAATCGCGATAAACTCACACAAATGATGCCCCAAAGCAGTTCACAGATTCCTTGGGACACGAAAACCTACATTTTCACCAAGTTTTATTAAATTTAGTCAAATGCACCTATACTAGACATTTACCCTAACTTAAAACTTCTTTGAAAGTGTTACAATTTTTTTCATAATTTGTCCTCAATACATTGGAAATAAACTATATAAAATATTGGGAAATAAACAATTTGGGACACTTCATATCTACAGGGTCTAAATTCGTCGCTCACCCAGGTTCGGACCGAATTAATTTCTATTCAGAATCGATAATTGCTATAAAATTTGTAGCGGGGCAGCCAGTAGAAAAGAAAATAACGCTTATTTTCGCAAATGATAATCTTTACGTGATACTAGAGAACCAGATTCCACGCAAGGACGATTACACATATCAAACCGTGGTCGAGTGTGTGTAATCGTCCTTGCGTGGAATCCGGCGCTCTACTCCTATTCCCACAATTTTCCAAAGCTATTTATACATTTAAATCGCCCAAGCGAATTCGTATATCTCGCTAGTCAGTGACAGTTTTCCGATAACAAGCATCGGAGCCCACAACAAATGAATATTGCCTTTCTCACAAATATATAAATTACTAGGTGCGAGAGGATAAATGATGTTTCGTGTCTCCACACCATTGCCAGAGTGAAACTCGCAAGCTTCGATTATTGAATGCCGCAGGGCCGCCTCCTCAGGCCCATCCCTCTCCAGATGATCCTCTATTTATTTTTCATAATTATTGAAATTCTTGTAAGAGCTGAGAAAATGACAAGAAAACTGAGTACCTATTCAATGCACGCAAAACCCAGCCGACCAACAGGAGACCGAATGATAACGCACGTTTGTACAGGCAAGTTAAGACGAGAAGTTGTGGACTATAATTACACATGCAATTCAAGTTTAAAATTGATAGAAAAATTAGTGAACCTCCAGTGAGGTTCGTTGGACGGAGAATTACGTCGTCATCGTGGAGCACTTTGCATCAAGATCATAATCAATCGACGGCTATGACCGCGAGATTGGCACATCTGGTTCTTTAACGCCTATGCCAACACTTCTCTCAGGATCGACATACTGATCGTCCAAGGACGCTAACTTCGAGAAACCGCATCGTGTTTTTCTTCGCTTCCTTCTCTTTCGTTGGAAGCCCGCTATAGAGTCTTCAATTTAGGTGTCATCGTACGACTTTTAAATGATTATTATGACATTCTAGAACATACAGGTAGACAACACGCAAGGTGAGTAGAACGAATTTATTGTTATAAAATTTAAACGATGTGAGAGTTTAGTTTATTATCCCTTACGAGAAAATTTCATCAATATATCTAGGGAATCGGAACGGAAATTCTATTGAATTTCTATTAGTTTTTAACCGATTCTATTGGAATATTCCGCTGCTTATCAGCACATTTTTGCTTCAATAAAAATGTTTTTAAAAAAACTATAAAATTCGTTCACTTTTTCCAACATTTTGCAATAAAAACTATTTTAATGAACAAAATGGCATAAAATTGTGAATTTCCATTAATTATTCAATAATCTAAATTCTATTGAGCACTCTACCCAAACTCGCGCAGTAAAATTGAAAAATTTTTCAATCAAATCGCGCTAAAAGTAACAGAATTTCCAATACATAAAGTTCAATAGAAATTCGACAGAATTTTCTATCCAATCCATTAATTTTTTCTAGGAAATGCTTTCGTACGTGCCAAGTTGATTATACGAAAGGAGAACAAGAAATATCTTCACTGTAGATTTTACTGTTATTTAGACGACTGCTTCTTAATATGCGTATAGTAATATCTCAAAACTCTGAAAACCCATCAAAATATTTCGGAATAATTCAATAGGTGAACTGCTGAAGTATCAATAGAGTCGCCGCAAAGTGTGATAATTCAAAAGGTCAAGAGATTTAGTGGATATGAATCTTATTTTTCCAAACAGACCGTCACGTTTCTCCGTCAACATGAAACTTGTGAAAGTGAAAATCACTTCGGAAAAATACCGATGACGATTAATCCAGTGGAACGAAAAGATACTTTTCTCCGCTTATATGTTATTTAGATATTTTGTCGGCTCAGAAACTTGGTCAAGGAGAGTTCCGGGTTCTTTCCCAACACATTTCGAAAATTAACATAATTTTTTAGGTGTTCTCCAATGCTGATGTTCCCTCACAGGATTAATGCCGGATGAGTTAAAAACCACCTGAGAGATTTGTAAGTTGCTAAAAATTAAATTTTGAAAAAGAATATTTGATATAGAAAAAAGAACTCTCTCATCAATTGAAAAACTGCGAAATAGTATATTTCGTAACAAGTGAAAAAAAATGGTTTTTGGAGTGGGGGAGGTTTATATCAGGAGCCGTAGGCGAGTGATATAATCCCACGAGTCAAAAACCACTTTTTTCACGAGTTACAAACATCAGATTTTGCACGAAGAGTACAACACTTGAGATTAATTGCAATACCATTGAATTGATAATGAAAGTGTTCGCCAATTAATCGAAACAAACCTCCTTGAAATTGAAGATGACTAATTAGATCAGCAAAGTACAGATTCTGACAATCCCCAACTTTCAAAATGCTAAGAGAATATTCTCCTCCAGCAAGTAAATCTTCATCTTCAATAACAATAATTAAATAAGTTTTTTTCCCTCGACCCATTGATAAAATTCGTTCATCGCTGAACTACCCAAATGAGTTTATTGTCTCAATGATATCATACCATCGTGTGGCCTAGAAAAATAATTTCAATTCCAAAAGAGCTTGCCGCAATGTTGACAACATATCTCGTATCTTTATCGACCCGCGCAAGACTTTTCCTCGTCAGTCGCTCTTACGGAGTCATCTGAACCTCGTCGCCGCTGATATTGGTTTCGCGGAGTCTCGTCTACCATTCTTCCGTGAAATTTCCGCAAAATTTGGAAAACAATTTCTGTAATGTGACGACTACGTTGTAACTTTATTTTCATTTCGCGTATACGGAGGGAGTATCACGAATGCTCTATTTATAATCATACCATCGAGTACTCTGAAGGCAAACGCGCGCGCGCGCTCCTGGTGCCTAGTATATTTTTGCTATTATTCCCGGCTGTTCCATTGCCCCGTCAGAAATATGGCGAGCGTTAGTATCCTAGCTACAAGGCTCTCTCGATTATTGAGAAGTACGCGTCACTTCTCAACAGTCCAATCTCTGAAGAATCAACAAACTGCTGGAAAAATTATTAAAACTGGGGCAGGAGTTCTTGCTGTTGGATCAACTGTGTTTTACATCGGACATAAATACATCAGTGGGAACGTCGTCCACGCAGCCCGACCGCGCAAAGTGAGTACAGTCCAGCAGAAAAGCTAGTTTCGCTATTTTATCCCTAGTGAAGATAAATTAATTCTGATTATTAGTGACGGACAGTTTATTCAATGATCCTTTATTTATTTATTCCCATCTGCCCTCGAGTATTTTTTATTGGCCAGCATCTGGGAAGGTTCGATAACCTCGGGCGATAGTACTCAGAACAAATAATTTTTATCGAAAAAGTTGAGCCTCCAGAGGAATTGACAGTTGTGTTACAACACGATTTACTCAGCCAGATTAAATTAGTTTAATTTCATCCATTGGGGGAATTGAATTGTCGGAAAATTTTCCGGCCTACATTTGCCGGGAGGAAAAATTAGCTCCAGCGGGATATTACGGGTCTCACGGAAGAGATCTCTTATCATGTAGGATCGATTTGGTTGGATATAAGAAAGAAAATTTACAGTACAAAGTGTAACCGAAACGGGAAATTTCTCGGGGCAATAATTGTTCAGCGAAGAAATCCATGTTTTATTGGAACAGTTTTACAAAGATCTTGGTGGACCCGTCGATTAAAGAATCCAGTTGCTCAGTTTGTCGATTAGCAGTCGAGTCAATTTCGATTTGAATTTCAGCGGATAGACTTGGAAATGAATCGCCCACATACGGAGTCAATTACAAGGGGATTTCGAATGGGACAAACAACCGAGAGGGTGCTTCATCCTCCATTGAATCATATTTGTCTATACAATCTACTCTTGGGGGATATTTCTATAAACAAATTTGTCATCAAGAGCTTGGCAGAACTTCCTCTTTGACGAAAATTCCACCTAATGACAATCATATCCAGTTTTCTTGATATTTCCATCAAATTTTGAATTTCCAATATCGTAATTGGTCAAAATTGCAGGAGAATTGTCCCGTAATGACAATTCAGAATAGAATAAATGTTGAGAATATTATCTTGTACTTGGAAGAATGTGCATTTTATCTTGATATCAAGAACAACACAGGTCGGCTTGTCAAGAGTTTTCCTATATTCAGTTTTCGTCAGTTATTCTCCCTTCTTTTCCGAATGAATCTGGTGTCTTGGATCAACTGACAAGATCGTAAAATTTAGACTGGTGTGAAACTATCTCAAAGTGGATTGTTGTCAGCCTACAACCCGGCCTACAACCCGGGGAAATTTTACGACTATTACTCAAGAAAACCCCAGGGGAATATTTACTAGTATTGTTTCCAATCCTGATTCCTTTTAATCTTACCGAAACTATTGAGGCGGTATTGCGATAAAACCCTTCCTTGGACTCCCCAAGGAAGGTAACTAAAGTACCTTGGACAGCAGACAGAAGGAAGTCGTTAATTAGCTACGGTGAGAGCCTCATTTTCAGAGAGAATGGTTGTAAAAAAATGATTTCTTATCGGTTTTTTTTCTCCGATATGTGACTTCGACGAGTCTGTTAATACTAAATGTCATTTTGTTAGTGGTTCAAAGTTTTTTATAGCACGCAGTTAAAACTGCCTTCCCATACTTCAGGAAGACATGAAGAAATTTTGATTGTCTATGGATTGAATATCTTGAACAGAAGTTCAGAACTATAAATTCTTGACACAGTATTCTGTCATCCCTGCGGAGACCCCCCGAAGCGAACGCTCGTTGATTTCTTTCCCAGGCTTCCAAGAGTGTCCCTTTTCTCTTCCTACAGCTTATTTAATGAAAAAAAATCATTGGAAATACTTTGGTTATGCGAGAATGGGAATTTAATCGGTGAGAAATTTTGGAGAACTCTGTTATGAAGTGTTGGTGGAAGCTTGAAATATTTTTAATTAATTGTCTCTCAATTTGATCAATTATTTAAGTGTGTTTACAGAAATATACTTGGTTAATAAATTAATCAATGGTAACGCACTGTAGATTATTAAAAACCGTTCAATTCATTAGACAAAGGTCCAAAATTATTTGCTAGTAGGGTAGCATTATTGAGAAATCATCCCATACAATCAATTACGCTACCTACCTAATGAACCTGAATTTTCAAGTGATATTAGAGTGAAATTAATTAAAATTAATGAATTCAGTGGACTTCAAATGAGCTTCGGCGGAGTTACAATTTTTTTTAGGATATTTTTTCAATTTCAATTATTTTCTTCTTCTCTTTATATCATAATAATGACTGATAAATTCTCATGGATACTGAACAAGGAATATTTTCTCCGGCGAGATTTCTTTTTCAACTCCTGTATGATACAAATGGATGATTGGGTTGAATGGAGAATACGGATATATCCGTGCTCAAGTCGATTACTTGATTATGCACCTGCTTGAGCGCATCCATCATATTTAACGGATGGTATATTCCACCGATAAGAATCATCTTTTCATATTCTGTAGAATAGGAGAAGTACTCATACATTCATTCGTCGCGGTATTACTTATGAATAACCGTGAATTATAATCATACATCTGTGCAAATAATATGGACCTATAGCTATCAGCTGAACAGATTTTAAATCTAAGTCTCTATTCTGACTCAGAACAGTAAAATTAATACTTTTCAATGCCAAATCATAGTAAAATAAAAATAAATATCTAGGGGTGTGAAAAATAGATGTTGTCCGATTCCCAGGCCTACCCGATACATAAAATATCATGAAAATTGGTCTAGACGTTTCGGAGGAGTTTGGTAACAAACGCCTCGATACGAGAATTTTATATATTAGATTAGATAGATTAGATGATATTATTCGTCAAAAGATTATGCCAAAATAATTAGCTAAAATATCACTTGTTTTTTATTGGGATATATTTTCCCATTGATATTATGTCGTATAAATTTTATGTCGGCAATTGTTCGACGCAATATTTTTGTAAATGGTATTTAGACGTGTCATAAGACATTTCGATCACAGCGTTTCGGATGCAATGAAGATAAGTAGGAAGTCAACCGTTCGTATTATTTTGTGATCTAACACTATTCATTTACAGATGTACTATGAGTTTTTATCGTTAAGGCAAGTTGGTAAAGGCGTGGCAAATCGCGCCTCTTATTTCTCTTCAAGCTCCGTTAAACATTATTTCTTGCATCTTGCCGTTTATCAAAGGTCTGTAAGTGAAGCAATGTGGTACACGAGCACGAAGGATGATCTCTCAAATGACAAACCGCGTGGGATTTCTCTTTTTTTCAGTTGAGGAAAACCAGAGTATATTTTATAAATTCGTCAATGTCCGAAAATATCGGGGAAATGAATTAGCGTGCGTGTTCAGCTCAGCTTCAAATTTTTTTTATTAAACTGGGGGTACTGCTGTCCGCACCCTCTAAAGAGTAATACGACTCACTCCCGTATCTCAAACATTTTTCAAAATTAGACACTTCGTCATTTTTAATCTACTCGGTTCCTTTCTAGGAGTTAGCATTGAAGATCATCGTTTGAAATTCGGATTTTTATACGTTGGGCAAAGATGACTTTTCCCATAAAAATTATTTTCGTATTAAATTTCAAACCGTGATATCTGCTAATAAATAATTGCATTCAGGTCATTCATGTTTTATCGGAACGTATGTGGCATCGTTTTATGCACATGCAATCGAAAATCTAAAACTTTATCGCTCTGTGATAATTGTGAATTTGAATAACATCGGGCAATTTTCGAGCATAATTTTTAAGATGCATACAATTCTGGTCATATGATAATAAAGACATTGCGAGGCCGTTGGGGGTGTCAACGATACAATCTCTCACGTCCGAAGGGAGGCGTGGGCGTCAGCGCCCTTGGTAATTATTCAACACCGAGTCTCTCCGAGAATGGATCGGTCTTTTTACGTCCCTCAGTTATTAGTGTACAGTGCTTTCTCGACAGACAGCGGAAGATCAATCACCGGATGATCGAGCTCGGATGGCTCAGCATCAGCACTCGCTTGACCTACAATGCTATCTTTTTCTGAGAAATAAAGAAACTACCACATTTTTTTATATTATCATAGACTATCCGGTTGCCATAGATGTTTGTGGGGTACAGAGTTTTTATCGCAGTGTTGATAGATCGAAATTTTACGCACACTTCGTTTCCATCAAGTCTCATTTACGGACGCAGCCCAAAAAAAATATTTTCATTCAATCCAGATTCAATCGAGAATCTACTCATTTCAAATTAAGTTAATTAACATGGATTGAGTATGAATTGGTAACGCAATTCATAATGAAGTTAAATTTTATATGGTACATCAAGATCGAGTTGAATAAAATTCACACAAAAAAAATCTATGAAGTCAAATCAATCCCTAATAAATTGATAACTTTGCAACTCCTTTCGGAAATTGCCATTAAAAATTCTCAAAAGTGTACAAACACATTCGGCATAAACAGTAATAACTAATAATAGTTAAGAGTAGAAGGAAAAGCAGCCCGTTGCCATTAATGTCTAAATAAATAATAATTAATATAATTATTGTACTCATTTAGAACTGCTTCTCTTCGTCTCCCACTCTTATTACCATAAATCAAGAATCTCCCATGAGATACTCATCTTCACACGATGCGCGCGAATGGCACAAATGCGTTCCTGTGTAGATTTTTGTGTCACACGAGAGGTGAGTGCATAGGAGGTTTTAGACTCTAATCAGATTGAAGTTAATCAAGACTCAATTAAGCTCTCGATTACACGGGATTCCTGCATAATCTTACTAAGAGATGCGAGGTTACGGTGTAGGATAAGTCCTATAACACGACATGTAACATTGTCAAGTCGTTATTTATTTATGTACCTAGTTGATAAATAGCAAATTGTAATCCGATTCGTTCCGTTAGAAGATTGTTTTGTTGTCGTTATGGAATTTTCAAGATTTGGTTATCTATGCCTGTAACTATTCAACGTCCAAAAAAATCTAACCTTCAATGATAATTTTTTTTTAATTTGATGAAAAGAAGAGAGACGATCGAATTTCAATTGAGTCATCTGGAAAGAATACGAAGAAGTGAATTTTTATGTATTACTTTGATCTGTTTCCAAAGTCTCCAACAGGGATCTGAAGTCAGATGGGTTATTTGGTCGTTGAAATACCGGGGGATATAATACGAGACGAGTGTATGTTTTCAGAGAACCCAGGGAAAAATCGAGAGTGACATTCTTGGTGATAGGAAGAGCAATGGTAGTCTCACGGACACCTCTGATGGGGCTCCTTCACTCATTTCCCCATCTTAGGCGTCTTCACGAGATTATTAAAATATCAAAAACGAAAATCTCCGATTGCTGGAAATATTTGCCGTGTAGTTCTCAAAAGTTGTGTTAGAATCTGATACAGAATTTGAGGAATATAAAGGATATCAACAAAGGAGTTTTTCAATTTTGAGAATCCATGCCCATAATATCACTAATCATGGCGTCATCATTAAATCACCCCCACATCGAGTTATTCAAATATTTCAGTTATTCATTCAAGACCATTGAACTTGACTAATTTTGAACTGAGATTTTCAAAACACGTCATTTGAAATAAAAAAATCTCAATTCTAGTTCAAAATGTTTGTTGTTCCGTTGTAGATAAAAAAAAAATCTCCAATTCTAAATTAAACTACATGATAAAATACAAATGAACGCAAACCAATAACGCACTTAATCTCAATAAATTTTTATCGATGAGCTCAAAGCAACAAACGCTACAATTTTCGGAGGAATAAAGTAATGTCAGAATAACTTCCAGCTGCGAATATTCTTTCTCACGAATTCGGTTATTCTCACAATCAAGGTACAGGAAGAAAAAACTAAATGAAAGAAAGGTTCGGTTGGAGGAGGGACGTGCTTTATCCGATGATCACGCTATAATTTTGCCATCTTTATGAGTGTGACCCAAACAGGCATATCAAGTGAATTTAGAAGCCCGTGGCATACGGGCCTCTTCTCGTGTCTCTCAGTATAGACCTTTCTATTACGATCAAGATAATAGAGGAAATATACTGAGTCAATGGTTAAAACTCGAAAAAAATCGAAAATCACTAATTTAATGTGGATTTTTGCCCCTCTTCTTGCTAACTCGATTTCAATTCCAATCCCAATGTCGGGAGGATAAAAAACCGATTGTAAGTGGTTCCGCTTTCGATAACAAGCGTTCAGTAATTCTATATATCAGATATGTAGACGGGCTGCACGCGATGTGCCCCCTGTGAGGCGATAGGTGGGTATTCAAATTTTCAATTTCACCTCCCGTGCAGGTATTCGGCTAATGACATAGGCCAATTTTCGGAGGTGGGCTCACGCCGTCTTTTGAGGCTTCTCCTTTTGATCATCACCGACTGGAGGCATTGAAGAAAGCTTGTTAGTAGCGTTTTCCTAAGCTACGGGAGGCTTCGCGTGCCGCTTTTTGAACAGCTGGTTTCGGTCTAATAACGCCTAAAGCGTTTGAACAGCCTTTTAAAAAGTTTTTGATCATTTTAAAATGATCCAAAGAAGATTTCATTTATCATCTTGAAATACAGTGTTGATGTTTTTTTCTCTTTGTAGAATGAAGAAGGAATTTTAATATATACTGAGATACATATGAAATATGAATTTTAACGACTCATTATAATTTACATATCGAGATGAAAAATATCGGTGAACAGTTAATATAGCACTTCCAAATTTTGAATTCTTTCTTTAATTGAAAAAAGTTCGTTTTTGCTTGTATATTGTAGGAAATTACATTTCTAGGCTAGGAAACTGGTTACATTTAATTATTTGCTCGTATCAAGATATAAAGATGTGGAATTCAGTATGCTTGGGGTGATGTAGGGAACCTTCCCCTCACCCTCCCTACTGAAGATATATTAATTATATAATTTTTAATATATTCGAGTGTACAATTGGTGTCACAAGTGTGCTAATGTCTCATCAAGCCATTCACCCAATCGAGTGCGACTTAATTTTATCGTCGATTTGACTTAGTTTAGATACTAAGTGGTGAATTAATTGAGATTCAAGAAAATTAATTAGAATATATTTTAAAAATTCATATCTCGCAATTTTGGTAAAAAAAGGTACAACAACACATCGTGTATAGGACTTCTACTGATTATTTATTTATTTATTTCTATTTTTTAAAATACAAGAATGGGTTCTCTGAAAAAGAATCCAGCAAAAAAATTATAAAATTTTCTATAGAAATCCAAGGCAATTCGCGATCGAGGTGGCACCAACTCTGGTGGCCCAATTATTGGATATTTGCTCAATATATTGTAAATACCTTCTCATCATTACTCTCACGTGATGTGCCCCTCCATAAACACTTATCCACTATCGGCATGATCACAATCTCCGCACGTACTGTCGTTGTTTGCGAAAGAACATTGGAGATACGCAGTCCCTTGGAACACCTCCATTCAATTATCCGTTTTAAAAATTGCGGTGATGATCGACTAACAAATATCCTCGTTATCGATCATGTCGAGATCTCCATGACTACAGGACCTGAAACGATCCAACGAGTTTCAAAAGCTGCTCGATTCGAATATAATTGGGCTATTATCAAGATTGAATTCTGAATTTTTAATTTTGATTTTTTTGCAATTAGAAATGTATACACAAGCCGGGTGTTGAAAGAATCGAGCGAAAATCATACGTCGGGATTACCGGATCGATAATTGAATTCGATACAAAATGGAGCATCACGAACGATTATTATTAA
>JAPYZM010000684.1:0-54101 GCA_030522845.1 Psyttalia concolor
TCTTCAAAAACAAAAAAAAAAAACAAAAAATTCCACAAACCAATTTCCCCGACTTTTCCACATTTTCCCCTTCTCAGTTGGCCACTGCGCAGCTGCGGCGTGACCCTAGATTCCCTATAAACCCGCAACAATCGGCCATAATGCGCATTACGAGACTACGAGTGCCTGTAAACGTGTCGGAGCCAAATCTCAAAAAAAAAATTGTCAAAACAACTCATCTAAAATTCCACTAAAAACCATTTTAAAAAATCATTGAATTGTCAAGTGATTTCCATGTCATCACCAGTGTTGATTAAAGCCCAATTAACGACGAATCATCGTGATACAATCGTTAATAACAAAAAAATCCAGTGACTCGGGGAGGGGGTTTTTTTTTTTTGTCGGCTTACTGAGGGATGAATTAATGATTGACGCGCTATCAATTTGGATGAACGAGGGCGGAATGAAATAATTGGAGTTTATTGTACATCTCAATCAGTAACACCGACGCCCTAACATCGTGCGTCCGCACTCAGTCCTCAGTGTAGGCTAGTCGGTCGCCCGAGTGGTCGTCGTCGAATTGGGGGGGGGCAAGAGGATTTATAATTATTTATTGAGTGGATAAGAAAAAACAAATTTTTTTCACGCGATAATCCGATCAATGGGGAATAATTTTCGATTCGGTGGACGTTTTATTCACGTGATTAGCGCGTACTGAGGATTTCGGGGCTCTTGCCGGGGGTCTTGTGCTTCGAATTTACCTGGGAATTTGTTTTTTGTTTATTTTTATTGTTTGTTGTTGGAATTGTTGTGTATGGATCCGGGGGAGGCACGCGATTCCGTTGGACGAGGACTCGCTGCCAGTGGGGAACGACATTTTTGAGGCTTTTTTGGGGGTTTTTGGGGTCTTTGCGAGCTTTTGGGGGGCAAATTCCGGATCTGCTGGGGGTGGGGGTGGAGTTTGATGGAGGAATTGTCCAGGAATAATTGCACTAGTATGGAGGTACTCGTGGAGAGTGTCAGGGACGAGGTATGGGGACAGTGGGACGAATTTGTGAATTATTTTGAGTATCAGCCCTGGTTTTTCTCACTCCTTGGGAGTGTTATGGTGGGACTATCTGGGATTTTTCCACTGCTGGTTATTCCCATTGAGGATGGTGTGAATTTGAAGAATGGAGGTAATTGTTTTTGTGAATTTTTTTTGCAATTTTTTCATGCGGTTTTTTGGGTTGGGGTGGAGGCTTTGGTTGACTTGGATTATCTTGTTAAGGAAGGGGTTTAGGGGAAAATGACAGGGATTATTACTTCCGGAGAATTTAATGGGCTAGAAAAAATATCTTATGACATTTTTTTGTGCAACTACTCGGTGAGGAGATAATTGAAGAATTTGAAAATTTGATTTCATCGTGAGCTAGGAGTCGTGTCTCGCAATAATTGGAGATTATGTCGGTAATGAGAGGAGACAGGAGAAAATGTCAGAAAACCATTTTTGGAGACAAGTTAATTCTCTACATTTTTGGTCTTGTGATAGTTTTTTGTGAAATTGATTGGTAACGAGATAATTGCAAAATTGTAGAATCATTGTCCATTTCGCGTGAGGCATTCTTATTCGAATAGAGTTTCAATGAATTCAGGAAGAGAATACATTGAAACTCAAAGTCAAATAGAGTTTCAAGAAAATTCTAATTGTTTGATATTTATCCAAATTTTCCAGAGATTGTGGAATGAAAAATAAGTTCGTAAACGCAGAAATTCAAAGAAATCAATCGTGAGAATATTTCCATTGATTTTTCCGATTCATTCTGTGGGAAAGTAAATAATCCGATATTTTGTAGCTCACCTAATCTCAAATTCTTCTAAAATCACATAAACTCCTGAAATTTCGTGGAAAAACAAAATTCCAAAACAATTTCTCTCGCCACCCAATTTCTTCATCGACACCCAAGACAAAATAACAAAATCCACTTTCTCTCAATGCCGAATATCTCCTGAACAAACGATGCGAATCGAATGATCAAATGCTCATTTTAAAGCTCCAAAAAATACCTTCAAAATGAGAGCAATTACATTGAATTTCACTCAGCAGATGAAGAGCTACGGGCAATTGAAAATATTCCATTTCATCTACTCTCCAAAAAAAATCAAATGCTTAGAAAATTCTTTGAAAATCTCCTCTAAATTACAGAAAAATTATAAACTCCTCAAAACCGAAATTATTTCATCAAATGTGGGCCAGTGGTCCCCCCTAAATATTTTGCCAACTGGGGAAAAGAGCGGCCGACCGAAGAGAAATTTCAATTCTTCCTCAATAGGAATTTCCGGTTCTTTGTAGTTCGCTTGTAACAATTGAAAGAATTGCAGAATCGAAGATCGGTGATTTAAAAATAATTCAGAGTTTATTGATCCGCTGGTGCAAAGTATCAAAGGTCGAACTTACCTATTAAACGTCGTTCCGAGGCACTCGCAATATTTGATAAGACTCTTGTCACCCAAAAAATTAAAAATCAAACAAAGAAAATCATTGAACTCAGCTATTTATTATCCTCTGGTCACCATTGTAATGGCATTCAGCCGATATATTTCATATTGACGCGTGGTATTCATTAAATTGAGTGGTCGAGGTCAGTGTTGTGTTCCATATTCATGAGAGATTAATGAAAATTATGTTTTTCATGGCGAAAACATCATTTTCACTTCACAATCACTTTTTTACGCCGATTGAAGGACTTTCTTTGTCCGTATCTCGCGATTGACGGGGAATACAAAAAATTTTGTTAATCACTTTTTTATGGGGAATTTAAAGACTTAAAAAAAAGGCTCTAATGAATATTTTGATATCGCCAACAGATCTCGAGATATTCATGAAAAACTGTTGACGCATTTTGCAATCGATTTTTCAGCTCTTACTTCTTTTTTTTTTTCTTTGATAATTGTAATTATATTTTTTTATTATTCAAATAAATTGCCGACATTGTTGTTTTGATGGGTAGATAAAAGGGAGGGGGGCCCTCGCAATTTTAAAAATCAATTAATCCCTCCTGAATTATTGTTATTATAATTATTATCATCCAATCGTCGAATAATTCATGTCTTTTTAGGCCGGTTGACGGACTTTCTTTGTCCATATCTCGCGATGGACGCGTAATACAAAAAAAATCGTTAATAACTTTTTTATGGGGAATTTAAAGACGTAAAAAAAAGGCCCTGATGAATATTTTGTTATCGCCCCTAGATCTCGAGATATTCATTAAAAACTGAAACATATTTTGCAGTCAATTTTTGAAGTCTCATTTTTCTTTGACAATTATAATTATTATTTTTGTTTTTATTAAGAAAAAATGGCCGACAGTTGTGTTTTGGTGTTTAAAAAGATGTGAGGGCCCTCTTAATTTCCAAAATTGCCTGATCTCTCATGAATAATTCATCGTATTGTCGAATAATTAATATTTTTTTTCTCAATAAAAACACTCGATGACCCTCAAAATCGTAAGAAAGAATGTTTAAAGAAATAGTAGATAATCTGATATTGCCGTCACGTTGCGATATGGTATCGATTGAAAATGCGATATCTGCGAATTCAATTAACTTCATCAATATTTTATTCCACTTCGCATTAAAAATAGAAGAAAAAAAAAATAAAAAAAAAAAGATGAAAAATCCAGTGGTAGACGACAATTTTAACTCTCTCACTTCTCACTAATTGAATAATTAATGTTAATTGTTATTACAACGTGCGACTCATAATTAGACAATTTTCGTTGCCGATTTCTAGGCAATAGACGACGATAAACCCGTTGTTATCTGATTTCTCAATGACAGAGAGGAAAACAGGAAAAACACGTGACCGCTATCATAAGTTGAAACAAAGAAAAACCTCTGTCATTGTCAGTGAGAGCTCATCATTTTTTATTTTTATCTCCCCCGAGTTATTCATTTTTGTAGACCAGAAGATGGTTTTGAGGATTTACCAGGGGATTAGAGCTGGAAGAATTGGTTGCCCAGGATTATCTCGCTTAGGATGGGGTTTAGGAGAAAATCACATAAATCATTATTTTGAGAGAATTTTATTTGCTACAAAAAATATCTTATGACATTTTTCTGTAGAATCACTCGTTGATGAGATAATTGAAGAATTTGAAAAATGAATTTCGCCGCAAGTAAAAAATCAGGTCTCGCACTAATTACGAATTATCTCGGTAGTGAGTGGAGCCAGGGGAAAATGTCACAAAACCATTATTGGAAATAATTTAATTTTCCACAAAACACATAGTGTGATAGTTTGTCGCAAAATCGATTGTTAACCAGATAATTGCAAAATTAGTTCCGCTATCACTGGTTAATCACTCGTCTTTTTAAAATTCGCTGTTCTCCACCCGATAAACCGCGAATTATCTCGGGAATGAGTTACTTGACGAGGAAATGTCATAAGAAATTGTTTATTGGTAATTGAATTCTCTTTAAATATTGTCTTTTCACATTTTCCGCTAGGATTACTTGTTTTCGAGATATAAGAGTAATTTTCAAAGTTCGTCTGTTAAAGGCTGCTAATAACTCGCGGTAACTCGTAATTCGTCTCGCAGTGAGTCCTTTATTCGTATATTTATCGTCAATATGTACCATCTGATACCGCGTAATTTATCTACTCTAGTCTCTGTGTATAACAGACCATTCAACTACGAACTGAGCACTAAAAATTTCAGTTTTCCAAGGTCGTAAATCAGGAGGAACTCCAGCCTCCCTATGACATCATAAAAACAGTCGTTAAAATCCAGTGTTTTCGTCGTTACAATCTCGTACCAATATGCAGATATACTTGGCCAAATGGCCGGGCTGAATGACCATTAGTCACAATAAAAACTCTTTTTTTTTTTAATGACTAAAGTTCCTCCGGTATTGAATATCAGGAAATTATTCACCATTTCATTGTGACTAATTATTATCCCGCTAATGGTGCGTCATTTTATTCAGTTGTTAGTAACACTAGGAGGACTATCGATAGAGTCTCCTTTGCAATCACAACAAGAACAATTAACTCAATTGATAAATGTCAATTAACGAGAACAATTGGTCATTTGATATGATTTCTAGAAAATCAAATGTCAAAACAATTTTTTTCTCTTTCCTACACCTCACAATTTCTTCATTACATTACCTCAATTTTTTTTTTACCTCTAGCTCATCTCTCCCCATTTTTTATTATAAATTAAAGTCTGTAAAAAAAATTCTCGGCAGTAGAAAATTTTTTTCAAAGTCAAATTGAAAATCTCTAGAAAATGAAATGCAAAAAAAATTTTTTTCTCTTCTTTTAAATTGCAGAAATTTTTTTTAATTACACAAAATTATTGGCTACATGCCGATCGATTCCACACATTTGTTGTTATAAATTAGAGTATGTAAAGAAAAAAATTGGTGGAGCAGTAAATTTTTTATTGATATTTTATCAAAAAGTTTTTTTCTTCGATCGAGTGATTCCGTTGACAAGAAATATTTCCTCCTCAGCGCCAGGAAATATAAAAAAAAGTGGTCTATCGATTCTCAATAAATTGAGAATATAAACTGAACTTATTGAAGAGTAAAATCTCCTTTACGTTTCCTCCCCCGGGGGGGAGGGACGGGGGGAAATAGAACTTTTGCTCGATTGAGTTACGAATTTATCGGGCCCTCGCCAGTCACTCATACTTTTTATCTCTAATGCGCAGTGTTTTGGCACGTGGCGGTAGATTAAAATATAATAAACAATCCGTAAAATTCGTCGCTGACAAATTAATGTAACATTGCGCAATGTGGACAATTGTCCCCCTCAATGATTTCATAATTAACAAAGATCGAAAGATCATTATTATGAATCATCAGTTGTACATCGTACGTTAAACATGGGATTATCTCGTTAATGAGGCACTTGGCGTGAAAATGTCATAAGAGTTTTTCTGTTGGTAATTAAATTCTCGGCGAATATTATCTCTTCACTTTTTCCACTGGAATCGATTGTTCTCGAGATATTGGAGATATTGGGAATTGCGGGGGAAGTGGTGGGGCGATTTTTTTGGGGGTTTTTGAATTAATTTTTCACTTTTAATTCAGCGGGTGCTGGGACACTTCGATTACTTCTGAGCTTTGCTGTTGGTGGACTACTTGGTGATGTCTTTCTCCATCTGTTGCCCGAGGCGTGGGCTAATAAATCGTTGAATACGAGTAAGTAATGGGTGGAAAGTCAAATGGGGAAAATCATGATTTAAATTGAATTGTTGTCGGGAATTGCGATTGGAGACTAAACAGGAAAATGTAGGATGTTCGTGCTATTATTGGAGTTATCGCTTTCGAGTCGTGCGCAGACGGAGATTAAAATGTTGGTCAGTTGGGAAGATCGAAGGATCAAGAGCGTCGAATAAATGTTTTTCATCTCAATCTTCTTCTTCGATTTTATTATCTCAACATTTTCACTTTTAAATCTCGCGATAAAATTTCTTCATCAACTCTCAATCCTCGTATTCACTTCCCCGGGAAGACATGAAAACAAAATTGACGATTACGACCCCAGATTAATTCTCCAAAACATCCGATAATTGTTAACGAGGAAAATTGAAAATCCACTCGAGACCAGCCGATTAGCTGCGCATTTCTTTGCAGATATCTCGTGATCTGTGGGAGATAGTGAAATTATTGTTGGGAGGTTTTTTGTGGGGAATTTCTGGGGCTACAAAAAAGGTCGTAATGATTATTTCAATAACTCCCGTAGATTGCGAGATAATCGCGATAAATGGAAGTGCCGTTTTTTTTTTTTACGTTTTGACGTTGATGTCAATTTTTTAGTTCTAAGAATGGAAAAAATTAGACGCAATTATTGTCAGTAGCGCTCTGTGTCTCACTTCGTTGCTACAACTACATGAAAATAGTCTCGTATATACGTAGAGACCAGAGTGCTTGGTAATTTTGTCCGCAGTGGGTTTCACATGTGCACAATTTGCGAGCAATCTAGACCGATTCAACTTCACTCTATTGTCCAACAATCTGAATAATCATCGTCACCCGGACATTCCATTCGAGTTCCTATCATCCCACGATTACAAATTCAATAATGAAATCGTTATTTTCAATTCCCCCCTCCTCTTCCCTTCTCTCTCCCCTCTTTCAAAATTAAATCCCCTGATTTTCCAGTGGAAAATAATTTTCAAATGAATTTTTTTCTTTGTCTGTCTATTTTCCTTTTCTTTTCCACCATTTTTTTTTCTATTGTCATTACTTTAATTAATTACAATTGGGCAGACAAATAAAATAGTAACCACGATGATTTTTTTTAAATTCTATTTTCAACCGAATGACAAATTTATTTCACTTGATCGAGAATTTTAAAATCCAAAATTTATTTGGCTTTTTAGTCTCTACCAATTTAATTGCACTTTATTTTCTGATAATCCGAGTAATCATCTCGACCGGTAAATTCCATTCCATTTGTTATCAGTTTACGATTAGACGTTAATAATCTTAAGATAATTATTTTCTAATTTTTTTCGTAATTTTTCTATGAATTGAATTCTTTTTTCCTTTCGAGCCGGAAATTTCCAACTGATTGCCCAATTATTTTCTTATCTTTACCTTTTTTCCTCTTTTGGGATAAATATGGAATACAATAGAAGAAGATTAATTGTCTAGAATCAATTGATTAATAATAAAATAAAAATAATGTATACAAAAAAAAAGATGGGGATAATTAATTCTGATAAAATTTGATATCGTTCAAGTGTAAAAAAAGGCATTTCCGTTTAGATTTTTTTTTTATTTATAAAATAGTGTTGTGAAAAATATGACTCCATATAATGCAATATAACTGGACTATTGCGAGTGAGCCCTTGCATCAGTTAATGGGTAATCATCGATAAGTCGAATTACTCAGTCGAGTATTAGACTGAAGGAATTGTTGAGAATAATTTCAGGGACGAGTGGTCCGAGTGCAGATTTTTCCCTGGGTTATCATGAATTATATTCAGTAGTTTGTATATAATTCGGATAAGCCGGGGATTATCGGCGATTTAGAATTATCTCGTTGATATTAGTAATCGGTCTCGTGATTTTTATTAATTTCTCCCGCGTTTTTTCAAGACGAGTGGCTGGATAATTCTGGGATTCCCCGGGGGACTGAGAGAATTCAGTGGAAAATCCATAAATCGAGTCTCGAGACATTTAAGGACCGGCGTTATTTTTTTATTAATTTTTTTGACTTTCATCCCCCGATTCTCCGGAATTCCCCAGAATTTCTGATCATTGCAGCCGTTTACGGGGTTACTAATTGCGTCGGAAATTGCCCATGGAAAATTATGATCTCGGGGTCAAACGAGAGGCCACAATGTCTGCCACGTCGGTAACTAGGTCTCCGAAAGCTGTATAATGATGAGAATTTAATAATCTACGTATAACGTTGGCGAATCTTCCCCCAGACCACGACAAACGTCTCCAACAAATCAGTCGAATTTCTCTCGCGAACTAAACACACCTGACTATTCCCACGGGAACAATCCACCCTGGAGACCTAATTACCGTCATATCATATTTTATGACCTTTCGAATGACCCCAAAATCGCAATTATTGATGCCTGCGTTCAGCCGTAATCAGTCACCCCGCAAACCACTATGATCAACAATTTTGGTTGAAATAAAAAACAAATAATTTATTTATTCTAGACTCCACAAAAGACCATCCCTCGATTGTTTGTGGCCTCTGGGTCCTCACTGGCTTTCTCGTATTCATAGTGGCTGAAAAATTATTTGTGGGAATTAATGACGACAACAATGAGGATGACAATGAGACTGACGAGCCCAAAGTCTTTCAGAATAACAATCAGCGAGTCTACATGAATAATAATCATCAGAATCATCAGAATGGCCATTACTTTCAGCTGAATGGTATTGCTAAGAGGAATGGCTTTGTCAATGGGCTGGTAAAGCCGAGTAAATCGGAAATTTACAGTAGAAGTGAAATGCAGAAGCTGGACTTTTCCATTATCACCAAGTGCAATGGCTTCTCCAAAGAGATATTCCCGAATAATGGATTTAAAAAAGTATCCAGGCCTAGTGAGACTGGGGAAAAAATGGATAAACCCAAGGGGAAGCATATCAGTGGTTATCTTAACCTCATGGCCAATTGTATTGATAATTTTACTCATGGATTGGCAGTTGGTGGTTCATTTCTCGTCTCCTTCAGGCTTGGGGCGCTCACAACATTTGCCATTCTCATTCATGAAATTCCACATGAGGTTGGGGATTTTGCTATTCTACTCAAGAGCGGCTTCAACAGGTGGGACGCTGCGCGGGCGCAACTTATCACAGCCACTGGGGGTATACTTGGGGCATTATTTGCTGTTGCCTTCTCGGGCAGTGGAGTTGGTGAGTCCTTGGGAGGGATGGGATTGGTTTGACAATTGTTTTTTTTCCCCCTTCATTTATTGTAAAATCATCAGTTGCTTGACATTAGTCGCCATTGGCTCGATTGTTTGGGCAATTGTTGGGGGAAAAATTAGATTAATTGAGATTGAGATTGGATGACAATTGACGAGCCAGTGGACGATAACTCTAATCAACTTTAATTAGGCTTGAACTGCAGAAAAAAAAATTGACGTACGACTGTCAGTGGGTGTTGCTTCACCAACAGATGATTTTTCTTTTGCCTAGACAATTGAATTGTTTGTTAGAAGAATTCTGTTATGTCTGGTGGTTAAATTTCACTCGACTTTCTCCCTCCCCAATTTTATGCTCTCATTTTTTTTTTTTTTCTATAAAATCATTGCAGAGTCCCGAACAAGCTGGATATTACCATTCACCGCTGGGGGTTTTTTGCATATTGGCCTGGTAACTGTACTCCCTGAGCTTCTTCAAGAGTCCAATACTAAGGAATCTATGAAACAATTGGGGGCATTACTCAGTGGTATAACAATAATGGCAGTGCTGACGATACTTTGTGATTGAGACAAATTATTATGGGATTTAGTCTCGCACAATTGTTGAATTCTACAAAGATATCCAATAATAGTTGTAGAATTGAGGGGTGTAAGGATAGGTGGAATAAGAGGAACGAATTGACTGATAAATGTGTGATTTTTTCTTAGGAAAAGTGTAAGAAAAAAGGGGGTTAACAAAAAAAAAATTTGAAACAATTTGGTATCAGTTGAGCCGTATGTTCTCTTATTTAAAGGAATTTATCGTGATTTATTATTATTTTTTGTCACTAGTTGATCCTCGCAGTGCGAGGGAGATTATTTTCGAGCAATTTATGATATTTGAAGGGCGAGAATGGGAGGAAAAGGGATAATTGGAGAATTTTTTTTCCGGCAAATCCAGTGAAGCTATCCCACTTCAGTTTTTCGCAAATATCTCGGAGACTAGGGGATTTATGGGAAATTGGGTGGGAAGATTTTTTGTTGGAAATTTGATTCTCTCAGAGAGTGGTTATGACCTATTTTGCAATTAATTCAGCCGTTCTCGAGTTATTCACGATATTGGGAAGACAGGAATCCACAATTTTTCACTGTTTTCATCTGGAATTTCTCTGGCCAGTGGTTAAATTAAATAAGAACTGACAACGGAATGATTTACTCATTATCGCCGTTATCACTCATCAATTACTCTTTTTCTTAAATATATTCACGTATTGTTAGTCCATTTTCATAGTCTAATTTTTGTGTATAAATAAAGAAAAAAAAAAGAAGAAAGTTGGTGGCACTCCGCAAATGTTGAATCAGATGTCAGTTTTCCATTGAAAAGTATTAATCAGCTGGTGAGTTATGAAGTTATTGAACTGGGCGTAATTATTTGATAACATTTATTGACATTAATGAGAAAATTACGAAGAATTCACTAGTGGAGGAATTCGATCAATTTTTCCCCCCCGTTAAATGTCTAATTATCTCGTTAATGAGTAGATTCACGAGAAAATGGGATAGAATATTTTTTGTGGACAATTTAATCCTCTAAATAAAACATCTTAACGCATTTTGTCGTACAACCAGTCGTTACGGGGATTATTGAGGATTTTGGGGAGGGTAATTGACAATTTCACTGCGTGGGGGGATTTCTTCAATTGAATGCGCAAAAAAATTGTTTAATAAATGCGAGGGTGCCTTGATCACGGCTCTGTAAATACGCGATGACCCCGAAAAATGCACGAGAATTTATTTTGTTACTTTTGACGTGCATTTTTAATGGTTCTCACCCGTATTTGACTTTGTAACAAAATTCATATTTTCAAAAACTTCAGAAGAAAAAAACAAACATTTTTGTAACTAATTAGTGCAAATCATGTAGTTGAATGGGTTTGGAAGACTTAATTCTCGGATGGAATGTGTAAAAATACGTACAATTGGTTTGTAAATAAATAAAATACGTGAGTCTGTGACTTAATTCATTCTCGTCAATATTTTAATATTTCCCAGTTAATTATTATTTGAGCTTTTGCTTTGATTTTTTTCCTACAAATGCCCCGGTTTGAAAGCCAATTACACTCCCCTTTAATACAAAAAAAAATTGCACATAACAATAACAAAATAAGCCAACCAAAAAATCCCCATAATTTCCAATGAAATTAACCAAATATTTTGGGAAACCGTTGAGACGTGGGAGAATTGGTCAGTGCGAGTTGTTTATAAATTAATAATAATTTATTCATCATAATTTATTCATCATAAAAACATGGCTCTCTCCGTGCCGCGAACAATTTACAATTCGTCATGAAGTTCTCCAAACAAAAGAGACCTGAGTGTCAGTATGAGTTTGGAGAGATTCTCTCTGGCCTCGACCTCCTCAGGACTGGCTGTCCCCTCGAATGTTCCGTAATCCGCCACGAGCCCCTCAACAGTATCAGCCAAGGAGTTCTTGGGGTCTCTGAACTCCTCCCTACATGTTCCACTCAATGTCATCATATTCTCAAGGACAATCTCGAGGAATTCAAGGCTTGTTGGGCCGTTTTTGTAGTTCTCGGTAATTAAATTGGATAAATATTTGCAGTAATTATGGAGTAATAGCTTCCTCTCGAACTCAGTCCTCTCGTACTCCCGGATCTTTCTCATTCTGAGGCCCTCGTCCTCGGTATTTTTGATGTTCTCACGCTCTATTGATAGATCAGTGATGAGTTTCATTACTCGCAGCTGCACCTGGACATTGCCGTCCTCGAGGATTTTGCCGAATGTCTCCAGTCCACCGTGATCAATCAGGACCTTTTGGGCAGCTGGAAATTGACGGACTAGGGCACCCAGGGCGAACATACAGCGAGACTGGAGGGAGACAGGTGTGGATATTGTCAGAGTGTGGAGGAGCTTCTGGACTAGGTCTGCATTCATTGCTCTCAACTGGACTTTGGGATTAGATTGCACTGATGTACCCAGAATTATCAGGGCCTCCAGCTTCACGTCGTCGTTGGTTACGTTGAGGCAGGGCGATATGATTTTCTCCATTCTGGGGAGAAGGGAAAATGGAATTTATCAATCTACCCAAGGCTCTCGGTGGGTAATTCATTCAGAAAAAAAAAAATCTCAAGACGTGATTTTGGAATTATCGAATTGATAGTGGGATAATCAGACTTTTTGGTGCAATCATCGGACGTTAGATGATGAGCTTACCCTCCTAAGTCAGCGAACAGCTGGGCATTGTCAATCTGGTGTAATAAAAATTCGAGATCATTGAAAATCTGGAGGATTGCCTCAACTTCTGATCTCAAGAGAGTACCGGACGTTAGGGATTTCTCGTAGCTCTTGAATTTGTTGAATATATCAGACACAATTTGGGAGTCAGTTGTTATGTTCATGTCCAGAGTTTTGAGGTCCTCTTTTATTTCTTCGTAACTGCGGAAGGCCTTCTTCACCTCCTCTTGGTGCTCCTGATGGCCAAATCCAATTGTTTTTCATTAAAATAGCAGGGGATGTTATTGGGAAATATTGACAATTTATTTACCAATGAATCAGCTTCCACTCCAGTCTCCAGTTTGATCTTCTTTAGTCGCTCCTTTAATTCATCGATAGATAATACGAGATCATTGGCTGCATCATGAAGAACTGCATCCGAGTGAAGTGAAAGTGATTTCACTTTTTTGTCGTCAATATTTTCTCGTGTCTCGTTATCCTCCTCCAATAATTTCGCCTGAGTCTCACCAGTCTGGAAATTGTGACGCACGTGGAGACCTTTGGGAATAGATTGGCCTAAAAAAAATACAAAAGTCGTCAATTAATCTGATTAATTAAAAATAATTAAACTGAAAATACTGAAAAACTTCTTCTCCAACAATTTCCTCAATTTCTCTTCCACAAATCGGCTCTTATCTCGATAACGATGAGGTTTATCAACAAAAGTGATAGGACATTTTTTATGCACAAATTAATTTCACAGAAAAAATGTTGAACAACATTTTTTCGTAAATCAACTGGTGGCCGAGATAATGGGCTAAAACGAAGTGGGTATAATCGTCTGAGCAGTGGAATTTCAATGAAAAATTTTAAGTGACAGCTTCAATTATAATTAATCATTAATTTTACCTTTTTTGACGGTCTGCCACTCGCTGGTGGGCACAAAAGTGCTGGAGTTGTTCTCGCAGTGGCCCATAACGCCGAATAAACAAACAACCGAGCACACAGTAAAAATTCTCATGTTGACAGTGAATTTATGATAAAATAAATAACGTATTTCTCTCAAATTTTCTGTCAATTTCACTTGACACAAATTACGAGAATCACCTCCAGAGGCTTCTTCCACGTTTAACCCTCAACTGTTTAACGATCCCCGACGGCAGTGGTCGATCATTACGGGAGGACAACTTCACCGGTGACAAATGGTGATGATAAACATCATTGATGTGGAAAGGGGGAAATACACGTCAGTTCATTGTCGATTCAAACGCGGATAAATTGTCACATGTGCTCACAAGAACAACAACGGGATACATAAGTCGATGAAGTAGATGCCTGGAGTACTGACGGAGGTGTTGAAGTCGCTGAAAGGCCCTTGAAATCGCATAAGGGGCTTAAAATATCCAGGAAGTGACGCCAGAAGGGCCCAGAAACAAAAGTGGAAGCCCCTAGAACCCCCTAAGCCTTCAAAAATCCTGAAAAACGACGATAAACGTCTGGAAAATCGGAAAAACCCAAAAAAAGGGCCTAAAAGTGGCCAAAAGTGGCCTAAGGGCTACTCAGGGCTCCCAGGCACCCCTTCCTGCAAAAATCTAGGATTCAGGCATCTCCGGTCGGCCAGCTGGCCAGCCAGTCAACTGTCAGGCCGAAATGCCAAAATGTCAAAGGCCCCCCCCTTTCCATTTTTTCCATTTTCACCAAAATCGGCACTCTTTTGACGATATCTCAAAAACTATTGATCCTATCGCCTCTGGGTTTATTTCATTCGAAAGCTGAGCTCATTTCCCATCGACATAGGGTATTTCCAAATTTTTAAAATAATTTTTTCACTCCTTTTTTGGTTGTTTTTGGATTTTCAGAAAAACTGTAAAAACGGGTCGAAAAATCATTTTGGAAATTTTTTTAATACCCTAGATCGATGGTAAATGAGCTCAGCTTTCGAATGGAACAAACCCCGAGACGATCGGATCAATAGTTTTTGAGATATCGTCGAAAATGTGATCAGCCATTCAAAAATCACTGAAATCGGCGGGCCCCGGCGGTCAAAAAATCGAAAATTCAAAAAATCGCTAAAAATGAAAAGTCAGAGGCTATATCGATCGCAAATTTCCTCAGCTTTCCAAATCCGTGCGAATTTTTCGTGCTACACCTGATAATTTTCAAGATATAGGCAATTTTGTGCCAAAAACTTTGAAAAAGGGCCCTAAAAGTCGGTAAACGGCTCAAAATATTCGGGAAGTAATGCCAGAAGGGCCCGAAAACGAAAGTCGAAACCCCTAGGACCCCCTGAGCCTTCAGGAATCCTGGAAAACGATGATAAGCGGCTGAAAAATCGAAAAAACCAAAGAGAGGCCCAAAAAGGGTCAAAAAGGGCTCCCCAGGGCTCACCTTCCTCCAAAAAACCGGGATCCGGGCGTCTCCGGTCGGCCAGCTGGCCAGCCATTCGGCTCTCTGCAGTCTTTGGGCGATAACTGGAAAACTATTGATCCTAGCGCCCCGGGGATTGCGCCAGTTCGAAAGCCGAACTCATTTCCCATTGATATGGGGTCTTTGGTATGCTCCTAAAATGATCTCTTAGACAATCAAGGAGACCGGGGCCACAGCCTTGACTCCTCCACTGGAGATTAGCTCATTTCAAAATGTCAGTAATTAAAAATAATTATAAAAATTAGGGACTTTTTGTTTTATCAAGTGAAAGAAAAAACTCGCGAATTTCATTTTTAAAAACTCGTATATTATGAATATTTGAAAACATGTAGAGCCTTTATATACCATATATTTACTCGTTCTGTTTACTCATTAGAACAAATATTTGTTCCCTAGATGAAATAAAAAAAAGTGTTCTCTCCAAATAAACAATTAACCAATTGCAAACTCTGAAAAATCTCCCATTGACCCAGATTTTTCATTTACGACAAACAATCGAATATTTCGTTATATTACAGTTAATACGAGTCACATTATTGTACAATTATTTCTTCCGAGCCACTGTACATCCGATAATTATAAACTTTTGCTGGTTCACCCCGAATTTTTAATTACGGCCTGGAAATGCCTTTAGTATTTATTTCATTAATTATTGGGTAGTGAAAAATTTGAGACAACTTAACTCACTTTATTTTGCGAATATCGACGAGAGGAGGGGGTCTAGAGGAAAATACGTTAAAATCTTTTTTGGGGAGCATTGAATTCTCCCCAAAAAAGGTCTTCTCATATTTTCTTGTACAATGCCTCATTATAGAGATAATGAACTAATTAATGATCACGTAATTCTAATCTCGAGCAAATTGTCTGTGATATTCGCAGAATAAGTGAAAATTACTCAATTATCTCCATTCTCCACTACCGCAATGGTATCTTTTTTTATTTCTTGATTATAAATAAGCAAATGAGGATCGATTGTCGATCGTGGATACAAATAAAGCAATGGGGATAGGTACAGAACGATTTATCAATCAAACTTGTAAAATGTTTTTCTCTTCATTCATTAAATACAAATTGGATAATCAATAGGCAAAACGAGAAAAGGAATAAAGAAAATCATTTTTTTTTAATGAATAATTGCGAGTCGAGGGGGAGAGAATCATCGAGTCATGCAATTATGTGAGAAAAGCGACGAGAATCATTAATTGGGGGTTTTTTTTTGTTTTCATTTTTCGAGAAATTATCTCCGATGGTGGCACAGAATTTTATCATTCTTTTTTTTTTTTCTGCTGATCCTGGGGGAATTTTGTCGACTAGTCGTCGATTACGTCCGTGTCCGCGTCCTCGTTTAGCATGGAGAATTTGTTGGAAGCGACAAAGTTCTGGAAATGACAATTCACTGATTAATCAATTCATTTAATTGATTATTATTATTTTTTAAAATGATTATTACTGGAGCTTGCTCGTCTGAGGCTTTTGGCATTGGTGGCTCCTCTCTGTCCTCACGTTCACGCTCTTTTTCCCTGTCTCTGCGTTCCCTAACAATCCAGTAATAATAATTAGTCAATTAATTATCAAACACTTGATAAGCCTTCATTAAACCAAATAATGCTCTCTAATTTCTTCGATTATCTCGATAACGAGTGGTTTTAGCGAAAAATGTGAAAAGATAAATTTTGTAGATAATTAAATTCTCCAGGAAAAATGTATTACAACATTTTCTTGTAAATTGACTGATTATGGAGATAATCACAATTTTCCGTTGGGCTGTTATTTCCAATTTTTTTGTATTCAGAAAATTGAATTCCTACTTTTCTGGTGGTCCACGAGTATCATTGTATCTTCCAGCAGGTCTTGCACTGGGCGCTCCTCCAGTTCGGGAGCTCGGTGGGCCCCTGGAGTCGCCACGATAATCCTTATCTGTCGATAAATAACGAAATAAAGAAAAAAAAATTCATTGATTTATTGAGCTTGACGACTGGTTCAAGGTGTGAATAATGAGCAATTCAGGTGATAGCTCACCAGAACGACCAGACAATTGTGCCCGAGGACCTTGACGTCTGTCGTTGTGCCTACCTCTGTCAGCTCTATCTTCATCTGAGCGCCATGTTGGCCGTGGCTTCTCTTTCTCGCGATCAGAGCGTCCATCCTTCAAATAAAAAAAAAAACCCCCCCATTAAAACATTGAATCATCTGACAATCCCCCAACTAAAAACAACAACTGACAATTTCCTAAATGAAAATGTCTCTCTTCTGAATGTTAACTGCCTCCTCCAATAATTATCTCACGAAATTAAATTTAATTCAGGGCTGGATTAATTAGAGAAAAATATCTTTACCCCGTTGCGCCTGGTCCAAGCTTGCGGCTTGGCTTCTCTGAAGATGAAACAAAAGAAAAACATTTGAGAATTAATTGGTGACAACTGGAGATTGAAGGATAGTTGATGATTAATTTTATTTACTGGTGGTGGCGTGAAATTGTCTTACCCTTCTTCTGATTTAGGCTTCTCGGACTGGCTCTTGGCGAGACGCTCCTCGATCTCGCGCTCTCTAGCTGTAGTGTCCACTGGTTTAGCAGCGCCGAATATGTTAGTGGCTGGTTTGGCCTCGGCTTTAGGCTCTGATTTATCAATTACCTCGGCCCTTGATGGAGGTGCATCCTTCTCCTCATCCTTGACGATAGTCTCGATTGGTTTAGTGCGTGGAAGAAGATTCAGAGTGGGTCGAGTGCGTGGCTCACTGGCTGGTGCTGTACAAAGAGAGTAGGATATTTAGACTGAGGGCGCTAATAAAATTCACACAATTATTTCTCCACAGCTGCACACGAAAATCCTCGACAAACGTCGGCAATTAGGTCTCCAGGGTGTCCTGATCTCGTGGCAATTCTCATTTGTCTTCTTTTGGCGAGTGCAATCGAGCCGCCATATTGGAAAATTACTCGTCGTGTTGGGGGAAAATAGGCGTCCGGTGTATGTGGATTATCATATTCTACTCATCGTTATTCCGCCCGGGACATAATTGCCGACATCTTGGATATCATGACCTCTCGTTTGACCCCAAAATGTTAATTTTTCATGCATTATTTTCTCCGTAATTAGTAACCCCGTTAACGACTACAATAACCAGCCATTGTGGGCAATCTAGGAATGATCTGGGGGAATCTAGGGATGCTCTGGGCATTCTAAGAATTTAGATTTCACTAAATAATCGAGGACGGCAAACTCCACAGCCTCTTACAATTAATCAATTAATTCAATTGCATAAAATGGGTAATTAACGCCAATGTCGGGAGTAGAAAAAAAACAATCAACTCACCTTCTTCGCGCTCTGGATACCGATCTCGATCATTGCGTCGGGATGGGAAAGAGCTGGTGCCGCCAGTGTTGGTCTCCCTGGACCAATCGCGCTCCTTCTCCTCCCGATCGCCACCGTAGCCCCGGCGTTCTCCATCCCCAAACCATCTGCGCTCACCATCACCAAATCCCCGGCGTTCTCCATCGCCAAATCCCCGGCGTTCACCATCACCAAATCCTCGGCGCTCACCATCACCAAATCCCCGGCGTTCTCCATCACCAAATCCTCGGCGATCCCCTCGATTATCATCCCTGAAGGTTCTCCTCTCCCCGAATGACGAAGTACTGCGATCTCCCTCTCTCCACGCACCGGGTCTATTGTCACTGTCACTACGGCCCTCTCTGTCATCTCTACTATCAAAGCCACGAGAACGAAAACGTTCCTCACCACCTGAGGGCTGCTCCCTTGGTGTACTACGCCAATCACCAGATGTTCTCTCAGGATCATCATAACCGTCACGACGATTGTCCCTACCCATTCCCATTCTACCACCTCGACGATCGTCATTACTCGAGTTTGATATCTCAATTCTCACACGTCTTGTCTTTATCATTGCATTGGTGAGGTTGAGGGCATCTATCAGGGAGGCACGATCATCAAACTCCACGTAACCGTAGCCACGCGGCTTTGTTGAGTCCTTGGGGAGGCGCACGTTCGTCACCTGGGGATCAAAAGAATTTTTTTTTTACTTCTCGTCGTCGACAGAAAATCCGTTGACAATCGCAACTTCTGTTGCTAATTAATTACTTCCTGGCGAAAATTCAATTTATTCTATTAAATTATTGATTATCAGTCATCAATAATTATTAATCATTAATTTAATTTAATTTTTTGCAATTTAAATCTTATTAAATTGAGGGAAAGACATGGCCAGACGTTCACTGACGCTCTCGGTCTTTTCAATAATCGATTCATGGGAGCAATTGATTAAATTATTTTTTAATTGTTTAATTAATTTAATTGATTTGTTTAATTGATTGAAGAGCGGGGGGGGGGGCGGGAGGAGTTGTTGGATGAATTATTTACCTGCATCTCAGCGAAAAAATCAGCGAGATCTTCCTCGATGACGTCGTAAGGCAGATTTGAGACGTAAGCGACGAAGGGGGGACTCGTGGGTATATTCTCGTCGTCGCATCCTGGGCCACGTGCCGCTCGGGGAGCTGTTGGAAGTATGATTGGCTCCTTGTTGATCCGTGAATGGTAGCCCTCTGTGAATTTCCAAAAATCATCATCAAGGATTGAAATTAATTCTGATTAATTCCCCATGAGTTCTTTAATTTAATTATTCAGTAAAACTCCCCCGAAGGCATTTGTGGGTCACTAGAGGTGTCATTATGTCAATCCCCAGAAGCTCATCAAAAAAAACATTAATCGATTTACTCGAAGAGGAGGCAATTTTCTGTCCAACTAAATTGTTCTGATAAATTTCTCCAAAATCCTTCGTTCTCTGGAATGAACTGACAATTATCGATTTTGACAATTACTTTTGGCAGTCCTTGGACGGAATGTCAAGGGAAAAATGTCCATAAAAAAATCGGTGGGAGGCTTGAAGTCCTTGGAAGAAATTAACAAATGGAAATAGTGGAATTTGCAGTTGAATGACAAGAGACTCCCCAGATGAGGGCCAGAGCCCATTCTGGGATGACGAAATCTTTCATGAAAACCCCTGTCGCCCCGCGCCACCAACCCCAGCACCCCCAGAGTCATTACATCGAGCTAGGAAGCTTAAATATCATCGATTAAAGGTCAACATACCGTGCTCATCCTCGACGTCATCAGCCCAACTGGTGGACTTGAGTGCGATGGGCTGGGGACCTCCATTGCTAGCGAGAAACTCTGTCAATGCGACAGTCTGCATCTTCGCTTTTTTCCCCTTCTTGCCTGTCATTGGTGGAGGAAAAAGAGAAAGAAAAACAATTAGCCATGAACTCCTGGTGCACCACCAGCTCTGAAAGGCTTTTTATTTTTCTCTTCACAACACTAGTGGAATGCCAGCAGCATGTCCAACATCCCGCAAGTGAGTTTGGTTATGTCGACTCATTGGCATCTCAAAATGTCCATTAAATCGCTAGACTAATGCCCAGTTATTGTCAAAGTCTTGGTTATTATACTCACGTGAAGCCATTGTGCTGATTTATTTCTTATCAAACAGTCACGTTGATCAGGATCCCCAGACAAGAGGGTGGGTGCAGGTGTACACCACACCACACGATCAAACGTTTCGGGATGAGAGAAACTTTTTTTTATTTCTCCTCAGATGGAGAAAAAAAAAAAGCCAACCAAGTATGGCGGACAATCTGATGGTAATTAAAGGCCCTAGATTTTTGGGTGGGTTCTGGGGATTTGTGGGGAGTTTGGTGGGGACAGGTTGAGGTAGACAGGATTTTCCCAGTGAAGTTGGGACGTGTAATGAGCTGGGGATGATGATTGGTGGAGTGAGTCGATGAGATTTTGAATACTTCGTTTTAGAACTTATCGGATTAAATTTTGGACTAAAGAACTCGACAAATGCCACTCAATTCCGGTTTTTTGGGAGGATCAATTTATTTCTGGCGAGTGTTGATCGTCTTCTGGAAGGAATCGAGGGAAGATAATCTGAGTTCAGTGAATTTTTGGAGAATGAAAAATGTCCCTAGATGATTGGATTCACTAGATTACGGGGAGTGAAAAAATTTCTAGGGAGACGAATTCTCGGAAATCCCAAGGAATTTACTGATCTCGTGATTGTTCTTGGAATTTGGACCTGTCAATGGCAGCCCTAGGCCAGTAATTTGACAATTCTATGGGTAAATCCCCAGAATTTACTCCCAAATCATCAGCTCCGGTTGGTTTTTCCCGGGCGTGTCATCGCTGCACCACCTGGATCATCCTAGGAAACCCCTGGCAGACGTGAAATACCCCTAGACGACTGTATCTCCCTAGATCCTAGGAGAAGAGAGAGAGGAAAAAATGTGGGAAGGGGAGAGAAGTACGACAGTTTTCATTTCCTCTCGATAATCTCCCAGAAAGGACAAGATAAATCCCAGGAATTTTTTTTTATCACATGTGAGTCGTAAAGTGGGTCAGGCCATTGACGATTGGTTCTAATGAGTGAATCGATCAGTCGATTTATCACGTCAATCTAATCAATTAAATCCAAAATATCAATTAAATTTTCTAAACTTGTGACTTGTTTTATTCTCTCACGCACTTGGTAATCATTGATGATGGCCTTAACCACTGTTATCACGTCATTATCGTGATTAGAAGTGAAATTACCCAATTATCAGGTGATCATTCAGCAGGGAAGGTGGTGAGATGGAGTGTTGGAGTGTTAGATCTTGATGTGTCTTACAATTTGTGGACAATATGTGGATGGACTCTGGTCGGCTGGTGGTGGGTGGACGCACGAGGGGATCCAACGACTTCAGGGTCGACAGATGACTCGATGAAATACAGTGGCAATTACGTGATTTCAACGCATTTCGTTGGAATACCAGAGATTGATAATATGGGACAGTCTCACAGTGTTGAGGGCAGGTACAAATTGAGGAGGCCAAGTTTCAAGCAAATCACCATGGGAAAGAGACGATTAAATAATTCGAAAAATTTATCACACACTTTTTCATTTCCTGATGAGACTATTAAGGTAATAAAATTTGTTTGTCGTTGATGGATTGTTGATGATTTGGCTGGTTGAAGATTGATAGGGGGAAGAGGATTGTTGGAGTGTTGACAAAGGATTTGATTAAATTTACATTTCAGCCCCAACAATTGAACATCAATACAGCAACTGAAGAGGAGCTCATGACACTGCCTGGTATAACTAGAAATATAGCAGTAAATATTGTCAGCCATAGAAGATTAATAGGTAGATTCAATAGAATTGAGGATGTTGCTCTGGTGTCTGGTGTTGGTGCCCAAAAATTGGAGAATATTAAGTTGGAGGTTTACGTTACATCGATTAATGGTAGTGGCACATCATCCAGGGCATCGACAACATTGGATTCAATGGGGAATACTGAGAGTCCAGTTGATGTCAATTTGGCGAGTGTTTTTGATCTCCAGACACTGCCTGGGGTCGATCAGGTAATTCATTGGGGTCAATTCTCTGTCAAAGAATTGCTCCTCTTGTTCATCAAGATTATTAGACTAGTGAGCTCTGGGTTTGGCAGTGAACTCTGATTATCAAAAGGTCTCCTTTTCCATTTATCCCCAGCTTCGGCCATTTTTTTTTCTCTGACTCAACGACAGTCTACAAGATCTTATTTGGATAATTAGGTTACCTTGACGAGATTCTCATTCTCGATCATTTAAAGACGATCTTCAGGCTTCTTGTCAATCTCCAACGACTCTTCTCAGTCAATCAGTTCAATTTATTAATTAAAATAATTGAAACTGGTATTAATTGAATAATTCAGTCGTTTGTGGGTCTCGAGTGTCTCCAAAAATCAGTCGTTATTCTGTCGCTCGAGGGGGCGGGCTAAACTCGTGAAGTCAGAGTCAAAGTGTAAAGTCAATGCCATGACATGGCAGTTCAGCTGACGCAGTACTTCCTCGTCCTCGTCCCCACCCTCCCCCTCCTCAGTCGACCTTTGTGATTTACTTAACAGTACGAGGATGCCAATGTCCATCGTCTGATTAATCCCCGGGGATAATTAGTCATATACTATTCATCTTGTGAAGCCTCCAAGTTTATTTATAACAATGGTAGCCACCATTTTGCAGGAATTGGCATCGAGAATTGTTGAGAAACGCACGAAACACGGATGCTACCACTCGCTCGATGAATTAGCCAAATTGCGAGGAATGGGTAAGCATAGATTTGCCATTATCAGGCCCCACCTGAAGATCAACGAGTCAAATGGGCTTGTCATGAGGACACCGAGCAATGACAGTACATCACCGACTTGGGATATACCCCAGGCATCTAGCACACCGAGGCTCAATAATATTGGACGAACAACTGGGAGGATCAATAGGGATGAATTGACCCAGCCAATTATGTAAATACTATTTAAATCATCAATATCTTTCAATTGGAAATCATTTGCAGCGGCCATCTTTGTTTTCATCGTCATAAGAAGTTTTATTGGACCGCGATAGATGTAGCCAACAGTTGGACAAATGATTTGTCATTGTTGTTTGTGGGCATGAGTTGATAGATTGTCGAGACATTTGGATTGTTTAATTATCAAGACCTCCAGTTGGAAACTCAATTTTTATAATGAAATATATCTCCACGAGTTATAAATCCATAGTGGAAAAAAAAATGGCGACAATTGGGGGACAATTGAGGATCTATTTTGTTATGAAATAATCAGCTTCCAAGTGGAGGCTTTTGTTGATAAACAATTGATAATATGAATAATCTGGATAACGTTAGATTGGGGGGTGCATTTGGAGGTTAATTTATTGGTTTTGTATTCGTCATTCAGGCAGGAAATTGATGACAACGACAAACACATCGAGCACAGTACAGGAATATCGGAGAAGGAAATATGGGAATTATTGAGTATTGCCAGTCCCCGTCCCAGTCTCAGGTTCGACTGTATTCACAGATCATTTGTTAGGGGAACAATGAGAATTGCATCCTGGAATTTGACATGTTTCACAGCTGATAAAGCAAGTAATCCAGGGGTTATGGAGGTTGTGTGTCGAACTATACTTGAGAATCAAATATCGTTGCTGGCAATGCAGGAGGTGAAGAGTGTTGAGGCACTTGATATACTCACCAGGGAATTGAATACACCAACTCTAAAACGAGTCAGGGATTGGCGTGAGAATAGGAGGATGTGGCAGTCGGTGCATCTTGGGGCTGGGCTTGCTATTCTGTGGGATGGAAATCCAAGGAAAAATATTAGTCTCAGGGAACAGCCACCGGCTACCAAAGTATTTCTTCCAGTTCTTGCCTCCATGATATTTCATGTAAGCATTTTATCAATCATCAGTGGACAAATTATTGTTTATCTATTTTATTCCAGTGGCCATTTTGGCTGTTTTTTTGGGGCCTCCATCATTGACATTATACTGTTTTATTTTCAGATTAATAAAATTGATTTAACAATAATAAATGTCCAGATGCATGGGCCAGACGACATGAAGATTATTGAAAGATTTTTAGACTCTAAAAATGCAATATTTGTTGGGGATTTTTCATGGACAGACGAGACTATTAATTCCAGTGGCAATAACACTATGATTGACACCAATACAGCTGTCAATACGGACATGTTTTTCTATAAGGATAGGATAATATGGCGTGAGGACTCCAATGAATTATTTGATACTGGATTACATCGAGTGGTGAGACAGGGGCTCATGCACTTGGGTATACCTCAGGGATGGAGATGGGGTGGTTCAGCTTCCGATCATTGTCCAGTTTGGTGTGAAATATTTACCGAACCCAGTGAAACGTGATACATCTTCCATTTGTCTATTCCTCTCCCTTTTCTCTCTCTCTCTCTCTAGCTGGATTTTTAGTTAGTCTTGTGATTATTGGGGGAGGGGGGACAGTTGTTGCTATGAATGTTTTTCTTTTCTTTCATTTTTAACTCCAATTGTTTGGATTTCTCGGGCTTTATTCGGCGGAAAGTCCACTTGTCCAGTGGCAGTATTCACCTTTCTTTCATTTTTTAATGGGCAATAGAATTTGTTTAAACGTTTTTGGGAAAGTTTGAAGTACTAGAGTGAATGTTTCATTTGGGGTGGGGTGAATGAAAACGAAACAGTATTTCAAGAGTATTTTTATTGAACGAAATATTGAGTGATTATTTCATGAATTGAACAGTTGAATTATTATTCGGAGGATTGTCAGTGATTTTTAATAGTCAAAGACCCGTTTGTGCGATTTTTTTTATTATTTATTTATCACCCTAGATTCCCCCAGATTTGGCCAGAAACTGTGGGGATTATAGAGAGTTACGGGGTTGGTAATTAGGGTTGAACGCAGGCTTCAAAAACTATGATTTTGGGGTCAAACGAGAGATCATAGAATCTAGAATGTCGGTAATTAGGTTTCCAGTGTGTATTATCTTCGTATGAATCATCATTTGCGTTTATTTCGCGAGTGACAGCCGGCCGCCATATTGGAGAAGTTTGTCGTGGTCTGGGGGAAAAGAGACGTCCGTTCCATGTACATTATTACATTCTAATCATCATTATTCCCTCCGAGACCCAATTGCCGACATATTAGATACTATGATCTCTCTTATGATCTCAAGATCATAATTTTTCATGCCCATTTTCGCCCGTAATTGGTAACCCCGTAAAATGCTGTAACAAAGACGAACTCTGGGGGTATTCTGGGTAATCTAGGGATAACAAAAATGGCGTAGGCCGGAGACTTGCCAGCCGAATAAATTCTGGAATATTACTTTCCCCAAATTATGGTACAAGTGTTTCAATAATTCATAATATTAACGCAACCCCGTGACATCTCCCAGTGTCGATTAAATCCCCAGATCTAGGCAATGTTGCTTAACAATGGCCTCAACCGAGTACTCAAATACCAACCGATAGAGAGGAAAAATTAATAATAACGAGATTTTGCGTAGCAGTATTCTTCTTTTTCGTTATAATTTGGTAATAAAAACAAAAAGAAGGATGAAGACTGACTATAACGATTGTAACGAGTGAAGACAATGCGATGCTGGTATATCGTATTATTGAAACTGTATTATATTGTAAAAATACAAACGAATTATTTTCCTAGTCGTCTCTTCCATTGCCCCCTAGCCCTGGGACTCGACGAATAAAAATTGTCTGATTTATTTTTCAATTTCTTTAATCTCGATATTCCTTCATATGCAAAGTGGCTCTTTTTCTTCTTCTTTAACTTCTTCATAGGAAGCTATTGTCCTCTTTTTTTTTTTTTACATGTCATTTACATTATTTACAGTCTGGGGTTTTTTTTTGTTTGTTTCTTCTACTATACACGATAGAAAAATATATAATAAGGAATCCCTGTAAATGGTTCTTTGATCAGCGATACCGAATAGAAAGACAATCGGAACGTGCCAATCAAGCCAGTCCTCCAATGCTCGACTGAATTGTTGGAAGGAAACAGTAGGTTTTTTTTTCTTCTTTTTTATTCTTCTTCTTCTTCTTCTTCAATTTTCTAGTCAACTTCACTCGTTCGTCACGTGCGTCGGCGTATCACTCTCCATTCCCTCGATTTCACCAGGTAGAATGATTTCGGTTTGTTCAGTCTCTTTGTGTAGGGCAACTATTATTGTCTCCCCCGTTGATGATTGACTGTCTGAGGAGCCTTCCTGCGTCGATGTCGCGGCCTCCTGGTGTTAACAAAGTAATTATTAAAATTTGAGAGATTGATTTCTAGTCTCAAACATCTAAGCCAACAAATTTTCCTCCCAATCGTTCAACAATTGGCCCAGTTTATTTTGCTTGACCCCAGAACTGATGATCTTGTCCAAAATCAAAAAGAAAAATTGATTAACAATTTTTTAAACAAAAAAACACCAGTAACAACCCGAGTTTCCTTGCTCTCTGACAAATAAAATCCCCAACTTTTGCTATAAATAAACTGGACTAATAATCCAAAGCTCTAGACTTGGACTTGACCTCTAAAAAAATGAAAAGCCCAAATTTTGAAACTCGATCTCATAAATCCAAATAACTTTTCAATAATATCAAACAAATACTCACAGTACTGCGAATCTTCGTATGGGTTTTGATGTGTTTGGTGAGATGATCGGAGCGCATGAATTTTTTCGTGCACTCGGGGCACTGGAACCTCTTCTCGCCAGTGTGAGTTCTCCGGTGTCTCTGGAGTTCATCGGACCTAGTGAATTTTTTACCACAAAATATCCAACTGCATACAAAGGGTCTCTCCCCAGTATGCCACCTGAGATGTGCCCTGAGGTGGCTGGTCTTGCCATAAACTTTATTGCATCCAGCAATATGGCAGATGTGCTGTCGCTTGTGGGTCATATCTCGATTTCTCTCGCCATCGCTGCAGTTGGGACAATTGCAGGCGACCCGCCGCCTGTGGGGTTTAGTGCCGTCCTCATTGTTGGCGCTTGTTGTGCCAGTGCTGGCCTGCTGCTGGGTGGGCTGCTGGGGCTGTGGCTGTTGTGCCTGTTGAGCTGGTTGTGCAGCAATGGTGCCATTAGAGGGAATTGTCTGGAGGATTTGCCACTTGCCAGGATCACCAGAGTCCAAGTGTACTGTTGGTGTGACAAGTTGATTGCCAGTGGCCGTGGGAAGTGTCTGGACAGCTGGTTGGAGAGCACTCGCTGGGATTACCTGGACATTACCAAGTCCTGGGATATTTTGGACTGGAATGGACTGGAGAAAGCCATTGGGAGTGCCGGGTTGGAGTTGCATTATTCCACCATTGCCAACATTGAGTCCCCTCATCATGCCCCCGGCCTGTTGAGCTGTGATATTGGTCAGTGCTGATGCTGATATCAGTGTCAGTTGTTGGCCCTGAGCGCCGGCTATTGTTATCGGTTGTAATGACTGCTGGGTTGCCTGCGCCGCTGGAATATGGATAACCTGACCCGCCGCGAGTTGATTGGCATCGATACTCGTCAGTTTGATTTCACGATCGGCCTCGGATGCTGGAATATTAGTGACGTCGATTTTCTGGCCCTCTTTGGTGGTTATGGAGGCCAGGGGACGACCCAACGAGCCCAGGCCCACCACTTGGACATTACTTGGGGCTGATATTGAGGCGGATGTTGTCCAGGTGGTACTTGAGGTGGGAGTTGAGGCTACTGCCACTTGTTGGGCCTGTTGGGCCGCTGCTTGGGCCTGGGCTTGTGCTGCTGCTTGGGCTTGCGCCTGCGCCTGCGCTTGCGCCGCTGCCTGTGCCTGGGCCTGCGCGTGAGCCTGCGCCTGTGCCTGCGCCTGTGCCTGGGCCTGAGCGTGAGCTTGCTGCTGTTGGGCTACCTGTTGACTCTTCCATGAAGGATTATTATTTTGCCAGAAATTGAACTTTCAATTATTCATTAAAATTAATTGTTCTCTGATTAACCAAAGTCTTAGTCACAATCATCAGACTACCATTTTATTTATTTATTTTTCTTCCAGTCGATGGGAAAGAAAATAAATATCAATGATGGCTAGTCAGGAGTAATCAGATAAATTCCAGTCTATCCAACAAAATTTGTTTACCTGTAGTCCCTGGAGTTGTGGCAAATTGGCAATTTGTACCTGTTGAATTTGCCCATTGGGTGTGATGATCTGCGCCATTTGGGGTATTTGCTGCGACAATAGAAGAAACAATTGAGTATCTCCTTATGAAAAAAACAAAAAAAAAATGGAGAGCAAAATTTGACAATGACAAAATTTACCTGAGCTATCTGGGGTATCATCTGGGCGGCGCCCATATTAAAAACATTGGACAGCGCTTGAATGGGAAAATGAACTGTCTGGTAAATGGTCTGTCCATTGTTGGCAGTGACTGGGACCTGAACTGGCACCGTCTGCTGTACATGCTGCATGGGAAACTGAAGTGGTCGCACTTGTACACTTTGCCCTGGAATATCAATAGTTGCCTTGGAGTCTGCTCCATGAGGATTGCAGTCGTTGAAGGCCAGAGATTGGTTAATGAAGCCAGTGGGACCATTAGAGAATAATAATCCCGGGGATTGGGGTACTACTGGGTGGAGAAAGCGAGAGAAATGTAGGAAAATTAAACAAACCTGTTGGTAGTTGAACAGTTTGCCCACCGATATTCTGGATGATCGAGGTGGGGAAGACACTTGGAGCCCTGATGAGGGAGACAGGCTGTGGTGTTATGAGGGTTTGGCCGTTTGCCAGTTGGACCTGCTGGGAGGCGAGCTGAACCTGCTGACCACCGGCTGTGGTGAATTGCATTGGTTGGGACTGGTGGTGGGCACCAACAGCTGACATTGCTGAGGAGGGAATGAAGAGGGCCTCTTGGCCATCGATGTTCACCGTCTGCATCTGGGGGATAACACTGTAGCTCAACTGTTGGGGCTGGGAGGCTGCCTGCTGATTCTGCTGCTGGCCTTGGGCCTGCTGGGTCACCTGTTGCTGCTGCTGCTGCTGCTGCTGCTGCTGCGCTTGACCCTGATTACTCGCCAACTGAGAGCTCTGGGTGAGAGAGGATGAGAGAAAGAGAATTCTCGAGATTAAAACACTGAACTCATACTCTAGGTCATATATATCAATCATTGGATCCAACTGGACACTTGACAATCTTCGACAAGTGTACAAAAATCACGAGGAATTAATTAATTCATAACATTAATAGTAATAATTAATCGTGGTAGGAAATTTCAGTCATCTCTGGATCTCCAATTGATGGAGAAGTATTATTTCCACTTGCCCATAATTGTCAAATTGTCAAGTGATCACCTGAGGATTAAAAGAAATGCCTGATTACCTGCAAAAACTGCTGGGGAATACCCTGAACCGTAATTGTCTGTGTTCTCTGCTGATCGTGTTGCTGCTGCTGTGCCATGGGTACAAAATTCTGCAGCTGCTGTAGTGTAATAACTTGTGGCTGTCCATGATGCTGCTGGAGACTCTGCTCGTGCTGGCTCTGTGCAGCCTGTTGCTGCTGTGCCTGCAACTGCTGGAGTACATTGGCAGTGACAAAACGTATCTGTGGCTGGGATACTTGCTGGTCCATCTGCTCCTGGCCCTCCTGTGTCTGTGACTGGCTTTGTAAGTCATCGGTGCCCTCCTCAATAACCTCTTGCTGTCCAACAAGCAATAGAAAAAAAAAAAAAACAACTGATACTTTCACCTACACATCAACACTGAGCGGCCTCCAGTCATGTATACTCCATGCACAATGAACCACTCTACCTCAACAATCAATGAGGATGGAAAGAGGAGTAGGAAACAAAAAAACAAAAATTGTAAACAGCCTCTCACCATGACTGACTCTCGAATGTTGACGAAATGATGGAATCAAGAGTTCTTCTGTACGTGGAGGGGTAAAGCAAAACAAAACCAAACAAAAAAAAAAAACAATTACTCTACTCCCGAGGGATTCGCGTCGTCGCCATCAACAAATCTCTCCCAGTCACTCTCCTCCATAAATCCCCAAATTTTCAATTGCCCCCCTCCCACCCCCCCGCCCACCCACTCCCCCCTCAAAAAAAGAAAAACCAACCAAAATCCAAATTCGGAAATGCCTGACGAGGGGGTTTTATTCAGTGAGATTGGCACGTGCGAGGGGAGTTTTGATGTTGGAATAGTTGTTGTCGCGCCAGTGGTGGTGACAAAGAAGGCCCTCCTTGAGGACCCAAAATGAGGAACGCCTCTCTACGCCCCTGCACGAGCCCCACCCGCTTGCATACGTGTGCTACATCCAATAATTTTAGTTCGTATATCTCCACCACTCGCACACAAAACCAACCCCGAAAAACGAGAGAGCTCCCCTCAGCTGTCCCACTCGTGTGTGTGTGTGTGTGTGTGTGTATGTGTGTATGACAGTTGGGCAAATCTTGGGTGGCAAAATGAGGGGGGTATAGACGCGAAAGAACGACGCGCGCCACACCCGCCCACTCGACAACCCGTTTCCTACAAAACCCACTATCAACAACCCTCCGCGCCTGTTTCTCGCCCCCCCCTCTGGCCCCCCTCAATTCAACTACCTTCGCATTATTTCACTAATACATAGAATAGTCAGGCGTCTGCAACATTGAGAGCACCCGCGGAAGGCTTTCCGCGGCCTCAGCCTCCACCCACTTTTCACTTTGGACTCCACCTAACGCGGGAGACACGTGCTGGTTGCCCTCGCTCATCCCGAAATTATTATTCGTCAAAGGGGGGAAACAATTTTTGTCCACTGGGCATTTGTTTTATTCTTCATCCTGATATTTTCACTCACCTTTAGCTTGATGGAAGCCATATCGCCAGTGGCGAAGTCTTCATGAAACGCCAGCTATTCCACAATTGTTCCCTGGTGATATATTTCCTTACTTCACAAAGTAAAATAATAAAAAAAAAAAACAGACAAATTCACCGGGAGCACACTCACTCGAGATTGCACAATTATTTTACTCTCACTCAGATGATTTTTTGTTTCTCCATTGAACACTTTTAGTCGTGACGAGGGTACAGAGAACGAGACCAATGGGTGGGCACGATTGTATCAATGACTTGGGGAATTAATCATTAATTGTTGGGGTATCTGGGGGTCTCTGATTCCCTCCAAAATAAGTGAGAATCATTGGTAGGTGGAGATATCAAATCTTGATGGTGTATCCTCGTGTGATTTTCACCAGAGTCAAGCCATTTGCGCACGCTTTCTGGGTTTGCACTCGTGAATGCCAGACGGAGTGGGTAAACTGCGTCGCCTCTCCGAAATACCTTGTTACACGTTTGTATTGGTGTATTGGTGAGCATTGGTGTTGTTGAACGTTGGGGGAGAGTGTGCCTATTTGTAGCGCTGGGGGGGGGATTGGGTAGGGGGTTATGGAGGTGCGGGATTGGTTGGCGAATGCCAGCCCGTTTCACCGACCCAAGCGGTGGTAGCAGGGGCGTACGCCTCTGGCTCTGAGTGCTGGAGATAACTGGACGGCCTGATTGTTGGATGGGCGCAAGACGCCCACCCTGAGGACTATTCCACTGACTCGAGGGGAGAGTTGAGACAATTGTTGGAATTTTTAATGAGAGACTATCACGTGGAGCTCTCACTGCTCGGGAGTCTGGAGAATTTTTGGGCACCAGGGTCGGTGGCGGGGGGGGTTTTTAGGTTAGGGGGGGGCCACTGGGGGAGAAATTTTTGGCTGGAGTCATTACAACTGGTAATTAGGGGAAATATGTGAAGGGAGGAGCCTGACACCCGCCCTCCTCGTTTTTTTTTAACACCAGTGGAGGCACTAGAGACAATGGAATGAGATGCATGAAGGGAGTAAGATGCTCCGATGGGATGGATCGAGTTGACTCCCTGGAAAGGGCGAGGATGGATTGTTGGAGAGTCTTTGGTGAGTGCCCAGTGATGGGATTGCCCTCGAGTTGGCTATTTATTTTTGTGGAGTCTCGTGGTGACGCACGTGTGCCAATTTCCGGTGGGAAATTCTCTGATTGAGGTGGAGATCGTCGATGACTGGAGTTCAGTAGTCTCGGGCCCGCTCCAGAAGCCTCAGGCATGTCGGCTGAGAGGGAGGGGGGTTGACCAGGCGACAAGGGAACCCAGGGATTGCCTTAACTGGTGATTGACTTTCAGGTTTGGGTGTCAGAGGCAGACGACGCAAAGCCTTTTCTTGTCCTCTCTGATTTTGGGTGAGCAGAGGGCCTCAGGTTTATTTATCAAAGGTCCTGGGGGTCGGTAGACTTGGAGGAATGGCTCCTGGGTTGGGATATTGAGCAAAAGGTGGTCTGGAGTTCAGAAGTGAAGTTGGGGAATTAATAAATAAATATATTTTGTTCTCTTCAAGAAATATATCGTACTCCTGCTGTCCTCTTCGGTAGGCGGTAGGTTCAGTCCCCTCCTGGGAGTGGCCACAAATCATTTATTAAAAATGTCAACCCAATTTCGTCCACTTCACTTCTGAATTACTGGTATCGCTGGGTGGGTTCCTGGAGGCTTGTTCTTCAGGGGAATCTTTCCCCAGGGGATCCAGGAGCCTGGATTATCCTGGGGAACGATCTTCCGGTGAACATTTGTCCTAGAACCTCTGGATGACGATAGGAATGTTGAAAGAACAAACAATTTTCCATATTTTGATGTTTTTTTATTGATTTTTGAATTAATTCTCATTCATACCGATGAAATTGATAAATTAACGCAAACAGACGTTGATTAGAATTGAAATGTTATACCACTGCATATGCAATCAAGAGTTATATACATAATAAATAAATTGCCTAATGTCGTTTCAGTAATGAATCGATGAAAGGTAACGAGCTCCAACAACTGGTCACCCTTGACCCCCTCGCTACTGATTGAATCATTAAATTCAAAGTTCTCGGGTCTCAAGAACAAGAAAAAGAGTTCCAAGGCCCGGACTGGTCGATTTTATAAGTCTCCAGGTTCCCCAGGTGCCCCAGGCTTCCCCAGAGTCCCTGCTCATTATCACCGTTTACCGGGTTAGTGATGCCAGCCAAACGCCGGCATAAAAAATTATGATTTCGGGGTCAGAAGAGAGGTCATACTATCTGATATGTCGGCAACTAGGTCTCACCGGGAGTAATGATGATTAGAATGTGGGAATGTCCAAATAATGGACGCCTATTTTCCCCCAGATCATGACAAGGTTCTCCAATATGGCGGGCGAGTTTCACTCGCGAAACAAATACAAATGGTGATTCCTACGAGGACAACACCCACTGGATACCTAATTGCCGACATTTTGGGTCTTGTGAGCCTTGATTTGAACCCAAGATGATAATTATTCCTGCTCGCTTTCGGCCGTAATCCGTAACCCCGTAAATTGCTGGAATGAGGGATTCTGGGGAATTCTGGGAAAATTTTGGATAAACGAAAATCCAGCAGGTCGGACCGAGCACTTCGTCCTAATGATCCGTAATTAAGTAAATTGAACTAGAATTGGCGTGTTTAGACTTGATGCCACAGGGAAAACCAGTCCCCTGTGAAGTGCTGTGTGTTTCATTGCACGTATTTTGTTTTTTTTTTATCATTTTCTGTTTTGTTTTTGCTCTCGACAACTTAACGAAATAAATCCCTACTATAATTATTCAGATATTGAATATCAGATTTCCGTGATGAGCTTGTAATTATTATCTAAGATCGAGAAAAATTAGGACAATTGAGGGGGTGGGAGGCAATTTAAAGACCACCACCCGATCTGTCGACACTGATCATCTTCTTGAGGATATCCTTCTCGTGCTGTGCCTCCTCCATCTCGGCCATTCGGGCGAATCTCGAGTAGGCGACATGGCCGGACTTTATTGCGGACATCATCTGGGGATAATAGACAATTAATTGATCAGTGAATTTCAGTTTTACTTTTTGTTTTCTGTTAAAATAATCAACAATTAATTCTACAAAAAAAAATTGGAGAGCTAGTGTCGCCAGGGAGTTGGCGAGAGTCCAGTTAAATCCCCAGTGACACCAACTCATGCCAATAATTATTGTCGAGTAGAATTGAACTTCACATTGTCAGTATTAATCTGGGAATTTCGTGCAATTTAATCGATAAATTAATTATATCGGTTTCGTCACAGAGGACGGAGTACGTGCGATATGGAGTGAGGGAATTGAATAAATAATAATTGTCACCAAAAAGATCCGGTTTTCCCTGAAGCCCCCCCCCCCCCCCCTTTAAATAATAATTAATCGAGAAGAGTAAAAATAACTGATGAAAAAACAATTTTGAAAGATAGATTTGCCCCACGAACTGATGAAAAACAATTATTAAAAATAAATTTGTCCAAAGAACTGATGAAAAACAATTACTAAAAATAAATTTGCCCAAAGAACTGATGAAAAACAATTATTAACAATTAAATTTGCCCAAGGAACTGATGAAAACCAATTATTAACAGTTAAAACCCGATTATTGATAAATAAAGTCCACTGAGTGTTGTATGTCGTGTGTATTAAGTTTCTAATTAGCGGAATTAATGCGAAACAATAAACAATCACTAATGCAACAAAAATGAAATAAAAAAAAAGAGTAATAAAAATTGACAAGGGAAAGGTAATAAACAGACATTCCGCTAATAATGAAACAACCGACAGACCTGGAGATACTCGTCCAGCTCGACTTGACCATTCATATTAGTATCAATTTCTTTGAGAATCTCGTGGAGCTCTTCACCGGGCACATCCTTGTCGCCAAATAGCTGGAGTGGGGCAAATAATATGTGAATTAATTGATTTATCATGTTGAATTACCTGGAGATAATCCTGAAGCTCCATCTGTCCGTTATAACTGAGGTCTATTTCATTGAGTAGGGCGTGCATCTCATCCTCATTGAACTTAATCCCTAATGACTGAATTTATCGATTGATTATTCATTCGCAATTCATTCATGACGACTATAATAATTAACTTGAAAATAATCCACCGAAACAATTTTTAAAAACAAAAGATAACCTCTTTTGAAGTGAATTCAGGTTACGGGTGTTATAATCCCTCACCTCGAAATCACCGGCGCTGATTACACGTGAGATAACGATCAAATAGTGAGTCGACATGATTTCCGACTGGCAGAAATCATGCACGAAGGTCGGAAATTAGGTTTGCTGATGATTCAATAATTATTTTTCTTGTAATTAGTCGCCGCGATTTGGAGGTTAGGAACTGTTACACCTGGACCTGACTAGAAGAGAAGACATCGTCCTCATCATGAGGCGTTACCCCTCGATCAAGTGATGGACGGCTTCTTAGCTCGACCAACTCACCTTCAATCCACGACGTATGTCATTGATGGAGACATATCCCTTGCGATCCTTGTCGATAATCTGGAATCGTTTGATGTACAGTTGAATCTCATCCTTGGTAAGATTGATGGGAATTTTGTCGCGTGACGCGCGATTCACCATCTGTCCCATCTCATTGGCGAGAAATTCACTGGCCTCCTTGTGCTGTTTCTTCTTCTCCTCGGGCGACCACTTGAGCTCCTCGGCCATGATGTCGATGATGCCGGGGAGTGCCTCGTTGGCCGCCTGGACGTTCAGAAAAGCCAGTCTCAGTCGTCGGGCAATCATGTCAATAGCAGTTCTAGCGTATTCCCGACAGCCATAACGAATCTCTGCGTCGATGTACGGAAACTCAGGGTGAATCTTCTTACCGATGATCGGCCATCTTTTGCCGGTGAGGGAGGCCATTTTGGCGACAGCAAAGGCACGATCGCCGTAGCTCTTGGACAGATGTTGAGCCACTTCGCACTCGAGTCCAAAATCCTGGACAAGTCTGATGTACATGGTGGGACTCCAGCCGTGGGCACCCTCCAGGAGCATGCCGTCTGTCTGGGAGAAGTCCAGGGGCTCCAGGTGGCAGGCTAAATGATGAAATTGATGAGGGACATTGGATTCTCCGGGGCATGAGCTAAGCTCCCTAAATTGGCTAATTGGCTAGGACAACGTAATTCAAATAAAAAAAAATACCTTGAACAGCTGCATCAACGGCTTCCTGTGCCATAGCTCGATAAGTTGTCCATTTACCACCGGCAATGGTGATTAAATTCGTTGGGCTAACGTGAACGATATGATTTCTTGCTAAGGACTGAGTATTCGGCTTGTTTGGATCAGAGACGAGTGGTCTTATGCCACTCCATGCTGACAATACGTCGCCACGACGGACCTCAACGTCTGGATTCAGATAGTTCTTCACTTCCTGGAGGATAAACATGATCTCGTCCTCAGTGGGACGGGGATTGTGAGTCACCTGACAAGGCAAATCAGTTGTTCCTGCGATTGTCTGCTTCTGCCAGGGGAGGAAGAAGATTACTCGGCCGTCACTCGTCGCGGGATCCAGCAGACCCATCTGGTCGGGACTAAAATCAATTTTTGATCATCAGGTTTTCATATTTAACGAAATATTCGCAAGAACCCTCACTTCGCTCGTCAACCCCAGGGAGGACTTGCTAGGGGGTTTGCTAGGCTCACTGTCACCTGAATTTTTTTATTCTCTAGAGAAATATCGATCAACCTAGACCTGCCATTCAGAATGTTCAGTCAATACCTGTAGTATCCAGGGAGTACGATATGCACTCCTGAAGAGGGACAGCAGATCTCCGGAACTGACTGGTCGTCCATCTTTCTAATGCTGTCCGTGAATGGACCAGTGGCGTTGATGATGGCCTTGGCCTTGACATCCCACTCTTCCCCGGTCAATTCATCCCTCACGTGCGCACCTGTTAGCACGGTTTTGCCATCTCTATCGCGCCCCTTGAGGAGATTCACCACTGACACGTGATTGACAACTGTTGCACCAAGTCGAGAGGCTGTCAGGGCCACTGCCAGATTCATTCGCGCGTCGTCTTGTTGTCCTGGAGGTAAAAAAAATTGGTAATCTCGAGACTCGACTTCTCGCATTTCTCCTGGCTCAGGATTTTTTTACACTGGCCTTTTTTTTTTTTGTTCACATACCGTCGTAGTAGACGATAGCTCCCGTCAGTTTATCACCCTTCAACATGGGAAATAGTTCGAGAGCATTCGCTTTACTCAAGTAGTAGGAAGATTTGACGGTTTTGCTTCCTGCTACCAGGTCGTACATTTTTATTCCAAACCAGTAGTACGGAATTTGCCACCAACTGAAAATGATAATTGATGACTAGATTTTTTTGGACAATCCGTTGTCTAATTTTGATGATTCGTCATGGGGACTGGAGTCAGATTATTCCTGGCTGAACGAATGATCAATGACCAGTGAGGATTGTACGTACGTATAGACTGGCAGCATAATCGGCAGAGGATGAGCCAAGTGGGGAGCACTGTGAAGCATCTGGGCCCGCTCGTGAAGAGCCTCCTTGACCATTTTGTACTGTTCAACGTCCACTTGCATGATGGCCTTCTGAAGATAACGCACACCTCCATGAATGAGCTTTGTGCTTCTGGAGGATGTGCCTGAGGCGAAGTCGTCGCCCTCGATGAGAGCGGTCCTCAGACCTCGGGTGCAAGCGTCTAAGGCACATCCAGCTCCTGTTGCTCCACCACCAATGATAAGTACGTCGTATTCGTCTTGATCCTTCAGGTTCTTCACCTGCTCCTCACGACTTGGTAGGGGTCTTTTTACTGGCTTGTGAGCTGCCTTTTCAGCTAATACCTAGGGAGGATTTCAAGGGTGTCATCCTTTGGAGTGCAGTAGAGATGTGATCAATGATGGACTGATCTCCATTGGAGAGATCACTCACTATTTTTCGGTACACGCGAGGAAGAGTATTTTTTTGTCGGCTTCCCGGGCAAAAAACACTTGCCTCACGGGTATCGAATGATACTTTATCGTACGACGTCGGGAATAACGAACGCAAAGCGAGGGTTACTCGAGACTATCGCACGGAGTGCATTAAAAATAATTCCGATATAGTCAAGTGGCTATGATATCCAGCGTTCATGAAATTCGTTGGAGGAGATGATTGTCAAGTAGTCGAGTAGTCAAGTAGAAGAGTACTATGTAGTTGTCCAAGATAATTAGCTTTAGATAATTTCCAACAACTCCTATACCACTCACTGTCGCCGAAGGCGGGAAACCTACCGGTGAATCTGACGTAAAAAAATATGTCGTTACAGCACCAGCTCCCACAGCACTAGCACCGGCCGCAAGCAATCTCAGTGTCGCCATTATTGCTCAGGTCGATGACTTATTCGTTCAAATACTAGAGTTCAAACGAAATCATTAAATCAGATGATACAATTGATCTTGGTGGCTGCAATTACGTGCAATGTTACAATGTCACGTGAATCATTACGCAATCGAGTCTGTTGTAATGGGTTAAACGGTATCGAGTAATTGCATCCGTTGACTGGGTGTGATAAATCTACATTTGTCATGGTAACCAGTGATTTTAGGGGTAAATGGGGGTCTTCTGGAGGTGTCCTCAAGACAGGAGTCTTCAAGTCTTCCTCTCGCCAGTCGAATGCCATAGAATACTGCGAAACCAGTGTCTCCAGCAAAAAAAGTCAAAGAACTCTTTTTTTGGAGAATCTAATTCTCTACAAAAAATGTCTAGTGACTTTTTCTGGTAGATCTAATGGGTCTCGAGATATCCCGATTTTCGTGTTGATAATGCCGAGAGAAACGTCTCCTGAGGACAATGCAAAAATACTTTTTGTTAACACCTTATCCTACGTCGCTCTGAGATTATCTGCGTCTCACTGTTAGACCTTGGCAACGCCGGGGGGAAACCACGTGGCTTATGTAAGAAATTGACATCCGCGTACTTATAAATATACGTAGCTATCACTCTCATTTTCCTACCATTTTTCCCGAAATTTTCGCAGCTCCCGGTGAGCTCAATTCCCCTCAAACTCAAATTCCCAGTTGACTCTGTCTCATTGGCATTGGAATTTTTACGTTCACGCTTCACAAGATAAACATTAACTTCCTCGTATGATTCATTCGTTTGCTAAATACTCAAGTCAACTCGAAAAAAAAACCCAGTTCCATTCGGATTTTGTCCTTCGAGTCCCCTTTTCCTGCCGAGATCGTTGTCAATTGTTGAAATCTGGTGATTCGCGAAGCATCCAATGCTCAAGGACAATAAATGGCGATTATTATGACGACTATTGATTGTTATAATTATTAAGAAGACGTGGAAGATTGCTAAAATATTGAGAAGCTAAAATATTGAGAAGCAGTCAGGGAATTGAGATAAAAAATGTAAAATTCTGAGGTCTCCTCCTCGGGACGAGAATTGTTGTTGAGTAATAAAATTCAATCAATCATCCACATCATCTTCCTGAGCTTATTCGAGCCACCCCAACCTACCCCACCCTCTCATAGACATCTGTTCTTCAAAAAAATTCCAACAATGAGCCCTCCCCACCCCCTCAGCATGTTCCAATGTTGCAATAGCAAAGAGTTAAAAATGGTCTTCAGGTGGTGTGCCAAAATACCCTCAGACCATCTCTCAAGTATCCACGAGGACAGCATCATCTTGCCCTCGTGATACATTGACACAAATTCGTGAATTCATTCGTTAGAATGATCGAACAGTCGGAGAAAATCCGAGAAAAGTGGAAATAACGAGAGAGGTTAGAGAGGACTTTGGCCCTGGGGCTGAGGACTTGATGATTTCAGGGGATAATCTGGGGTTGTTGGGGGGTCTTGGCCGTGACTGTCACTTCAATAAAATTCCTTTGACATTTTATTGTTGACATTTCAATGCACCTCAGGCATTCCTCGATCGAATGTCCCTCGATTGTTAATGATTCACGCACTGGGACCTTTTCGCAGTTGGCGAAGGTCATGAATGATGGACAACGACACTTGCACTTGCAGCTCACTCTAGGGTATCACACGATTTATCCCGGGAATTTATTTTGCTAACCAATTGCTACGAGACGAAGTAGAGAATCTTCTACTTCGCAATAAATGGCCCTTATCTGACGTGCGATAATTTTTCTGCTGGCTGCGGTGCCGGGCGCAGCTACTCTGCGACTCGCGCCGATCGCCCCGACGACGAGAAGTGGAATTTTTTTAGGCGAGTATTCAATGGCGGGGGCGGCCTCATTGGCGGAGACAGGGGATTTGGGGGGGTGGGCTTGGCCAGTCAGGATTTTCTCGGGGTCGCCAATGAGATTGGAAAGGTTATGGAATCAGCAGATGACTCGTTAAGCGACAGTGAACGTCATCATCTGGAGGAAAAAAAAAAAGAACAGTTGTTTCCAACTGTTTTCCTCGTGTGGTAGTCTTTCCTCTTCCCTAAAATTCTCGGCTCACTTGGCGTCTGATGATCCAGGGGACGTGGATTTTCTGAGAGACCTTCTGCAGCCCCAGATATCCTTTGGCTATTGACTGGCTCACTGACTGTCACCAAATTTATATCAATTATTACTCAGAAAAGAAGTTGAATTGCCTGAAGCCACTTTTGCCATCAGTCTCTGCTTCTCCAGTCCAAGGAACCCCCAAAAATAGTTCCCCTCGTCTGAGTACTTTTTATTTAATTTTTTTTTCTTACCCTGGAATGGATGATGATTCATGAAAAAAAATTCTATATTTTTCAAGACGTCTGGAATAATTTAAATCTTTTATAATAATGTTTTCTTCATTTTTCTCATCTCTTATACTTGACAATGTTCTCTTACGTTTTAAATTCTTAAAACTTAGTTTGACAATGTTAATTATGAAGTGGGGCGGGCGGGGGGGGGGGGGGGGGGGGGGGATCGAAGATCGGGGGAGATAGAAAAATAAGGTGAAAGTAGGGTAATCATTTATCCTCTTCATTTGATCGAAAAAAAAAAAATGTCGTTTTTTTCTTTCTCTCACTCTCTCTCGCACACGATTATGTGTTCTCCTCCTTCAGTTGGCTCGGCTGGCTCTCATTTTCGGCTCTTCATTTGTACAAATTGAATTAAGCGACGTATGTATACACTTTTCTGAAAGAATAATTGATAATCGAGGGTGAATTGAGTGGTTTCTTTTACACTGAAGTTGGATATTTTTATTGGATAAAATTCTCTTACCTATCCTCTGGAGTTCGAGCTAAGTATTCTCGTTCGATGAGGCCTTCAATACGTTTCTTGATTATCGTTGGGGATGGCAAAAATCTTACGCGCAGCTGTTGTGTAACCTCTGTCACGAGAATATTATGCTGAAATGATGAATGTTGAGTAATAATGATTCGTTAATTCACGTCGTTGGACGGGGTTGCTAATTACGGACGTAAGCGGGCATGGGAGATTATGATTTTGGGATCAGACGAGAGATCATAAGATCTAGAATGCCGGCAATTACATCTCCAGTGTCCATTAGCCACGTAGGAATCATCATTTGTGTTTGTGTCGCGAGTAAAACTTGGCCGCCATCTTGGAAAATTTTGTCACGGTTTGGGTGAAAATTGACGGCAGTTTAATGTACGTTATTACATGCTAATCGTCATTATTCTCGTCCGAGACTTAATTGCCGACATAGTAGATACTGTGACCTCTCGTTTGATCCCAAGATCATAATTTTTCGTGCCAGTTTACCGGCGTAATTCGTAACGCCGTGAACGGCTGTCATCAGTGGGTACAATACGATAATTAGACGATTGTTTTGTTTAATTGTAAAACAGTGGAGTACTCACTGCCATTCGTTTGCGAGCTTTCATTATCCTAACGATCGCCGCCTCGATCTCGTGTTTACGATCCTCATCCACTTTGTTGCGGGTCTCCTTTCGCTCTGGCTCAGACTCACCCTTAGCTGCTACTGTCTGAATCTTGACTCTACGAAAACAAAAACAAATAAACAAAAAAATCAATTTCTAGTGCATTACATCAGACAATAATTCCAGAAAATCACAATTACCTGTGCAATTTACTGGTGAAACTGTCATTGACAGTGAAATAATGCGACGGCTCGATTTCCTTCGATCTTGGAAACTTGAGGAGCACTCGCTGGGCGGCCTTGCCCATCGCCAGGGACTGCAGGGCTCGGACGAGATCTCTCTCAGGAATGTCTGTTTCACTTTGTATTTCCTGGTTAATTAATTAACTCATTAGCATCTCAAAACAATCTCAAAACAATCTCAAACAATTAATTTTAATCAATTAAACTACCTCAAAATAATTTAACCAATTAATTAAATTTTCAATCAATTCTTTTTCACTGATTGGAAAATAATGAAATCAAATTAAATTAATAACAAATGAATTAATCAAACAATTAAATTCAATCTAATGAATTCAATTTTAATATGAAAGAATAATTTCACGGAAATTATGATTTTTTTTAAATCGTCAGCGGAATAAAAAAAATGTCAGTCGACAGAATGACGAGTTGACTGACTTAATTAATAATAAATAATTGAAAAATGATATTAATTACCTCATACGTCAACTTGTCGCGATTATTAAACAGCATAAGAACACACATTTGGTACGTGGATACTTGAATAATGTGCTTCCTGGGATTGGAGCAACAACTGCTACTGTTTCTTGGACTAATAGCACTACCACTGGAACAATTGGTATTGCCATTTATAATTGAACTCGTTGATGAGGGTGTCTCCAGTCCATTGGCACTCTCATCTCTCTTAGGGCCATAAAAAACAGCATTGAGATCAGCTGATCCGAGCTGGGGTTGGAGTGTCAGCTGTCTGCCGCTGTGTTTGGCCAGGTAGAAGCGACGAAATGTATCAAAAGCGTCGCGCGCAGCTGGTGGCATACTGCACTTTGGTGTTGCTGATTGAGTTGGCCAGAAGCCAGTTGTCAATACGCGAACACTCAGATCAACACCACGAAGATTAGTCCCAGATGCCATAACGTGATCCTTGAATTCATCCATTATTGTATTGCTGACAGTGATGTCCTTGAACATTCCCTCGAGTTTGGAGGTGAATTGACAGCCGCACTCAGTCTTCAATTTTGATATCATATTTTTCTCACTGTCATCTGATACTGATTTATTCAGTAGCAAACGTTTTGCCAGATGCTGTTTGTAGTACCTCTCAAACACATCCTTCTCCTGTAAAAACCTGAAGAGTACCATTGTCTTGTCCAGTATACCCTCGATCTCCTGCTCAGTCATTCCCTTGACTCCTTTTTTCAATTTGTCGTCGATGAAGAGCGACAGGTACTCCGGACTCTTGGAGTTTAGGTTCAAGAAGTACTCGAAATCCGAGACTATCATCTGCTTGAAGAGCTTGTCATTGTTGTAGGAGTAGTTGAGGAAGTGGTCGAAGCGCTCCTTCAGGTCTAGAAGATTTTGAACAAAGTGGACTGCATTTGTTGTTGCCTCCTGGTCCTCCTGGACCATTGAGCGGCCCTGCTCGCGCAAAAACTGCGATACACAGTCGCAGACTGTTCGCAGGCCATCTGATACACGCGAGAACAACTTGTACATACAGCCAAGGTCGTCTGTCTTCTGGTTCTTCAGCATGTGCACTACTCCGGAATTCTCCATCTGTTGTTTTGGGGTTTTTTTTTTCAGTTTATTTTTAGTTTTCAATGGACTGTTGGACAATTGGAATTCATATTGAACTCAATTCCGGGTAATCAACAGAAATTGAACAATTGAAATTGACATCAATTCAATTAATTAGCAGATAATTTTGATGATATTTGCGATGCAGAGATTTAACAATATAATTATTAACAAAAATCCCAGATTTTGTTGAAAGTTTCATTCAAATTCAGTAAAAAAATTAGCATAATTTGGGGGATAACAATTCGGTGGTCAATTATCTCAGTAAGAAGTGGTTTTAGGAGATAATGTCACGAGAGCTTTTTTGTAGCTGATCAATTTTGCAATAAAAAAGTTCTCTTGATAATTTCTCCTAATATTATTTCTTACCGAGTTAATGCGGGTTTTGATAGGGATATGCAAAGGGCTGTTGTCTCGGTGGACCAGTTGGCTCCATAATTGGCAATTGGATGATTAATTACCTCGACAATAGTTTTCATGTGAACTTTGATGAGCTCCTCCTCGACAACCTCCACTATCCTGGACTCAGTTGACTCGTCGAGGTAGTGCTTGGCCCTCTCGGACTCCTCGGAGATTCGAGCCTCAACTTTTTTTATGTACACCGATGCACTATTCTCTGCCAAGAATTTTTGTGACTCCATCTGGTGAATCGGGAAGAACATTAATTAACTAATAATATCGGATTACAACAACAACAACAACCCCAAACAAAACAACATCTCTTAAAAGTTCCCTTTGAATCCCCAAAATTGGCCTCCAGAGCAAAAACGATCATTTACAATAATTTATTGAACAAAATCACTTGTTAATGTCAATAGCAATTAATAATCAATTGTTAATGTCAATAACAATTAATAATCAATTGTTAATAAATTTTTCTAGAGCCTAGGGGTCACTTTCAGACTCTCCAAAGCCTCTTGGCCCACTTTCCCCGAAGACAACCTTGAAACCCCAAAAAAATTGAATTTTCAATGAAAAAAATTAATAAAAAAATTGGAGATCACTCACTCGATAGAACTCCGCACTCTGCTGAAGGAAGGGCCTCTCGAAGTCCTCCTCGTAGACGATACGACTATTAATACCTAACCGCATCAGCATTTGACACGCATTCTTTATTGCCATACGATCGACGACTTCTCCCCGGCGTTCCCGAGCAACCATTCCTAGAAGAGTCTCTCGCAGATGATCTCTGACGCAGCCGTACCTCACGACCTGTCCAAAAGACAAAATACCACTGATGACAATTGCCTCAGCAGGGGGACTAATCAATGGGCTCCAAGGAGACGACGAGCCGACCAAGTCCAGCTGGAAAATGTGTTAACAAAATCAAAATGGCCTCACCTGATCGCGGAATATTATCAGCCCCAGGTTGTAAACATTGTCAACCTCATTCTGCTGGACATAAACTCGATCCATATACATCAATATATCTCTGATCATTGTCATGGACGTTGTGTGATCGTTCCATGCCTGATTCAGTGTCTGTAGGAAGTTATTGTGAAGCGAGTGGAGGACATCCTCGCGCACTTTATTCTCCAGATGTTGGGTGACAACTTCCTTGAGGCCTGTGTACAATCTCTCACCGTATTTGTGCAATACCATTGTATATGCATTACGATAGAGCTCCTCAAAGCTCAATCCCGAATTGTTTTTCTTCTGTATCTCCTGGATGGCGTTCTTCAGGAGGGCCCAGATGTTCTCCACGTACTTCTCGTCTACCGTTGTCTGTTGAAAAATTGTTATTTGTCACTTGTGGGGGATTTTCTTTTGTATTTTTCATCCACTCCAAATTTTTAATTCGCAATTTGTTGAATTGTTTTTTTGTCTTTTGGGACATTAAAAGGGAGGCCATTTTGGATTCGGGTTGTCGATTCATTTTTGGTCCATCGGGGCAGAGAAAATTGGGGGAAGTTAGGAAAATAGTGGGGGTTTTAATATGTACCAGACAGGGGATGACCAGGGTCTTCCTCGAGTTCGATCGGATGGAGTGGGGAAAGTATGAGGACATCTGGAGTCCTCTGAATAATTCCATTTGTTCAATGATTTTGGAAAAAGACTTTTGACGACTGGGAATTGGAAAGTGGATTTAGGAACAGCTGATCAGCTGGGATTTTGTCTGATGAATTTTGGTGGTTATTTCCCGAAAACCGAAAAAAAAAAAATGAAAAACGTTCGAAATTCAGCAGAAGACTAGGTGATTTATTTTTCTGGTGGGAGGGATGAGTTGAATTGGGTTCTCTAAAAAAAATTCAGCTCAACGAGAGACGTCAAACGATACGAGGGAAATTAAACAGTTGACGAATTGCTCCACAAAAACGATTAAAAATCTGGTAAATCTCCCCTAACTTTCATTCAACAACTAAATAAATAGAAAAAAGTGCACTCCGTGCTTTTATTCGGGTAATTAATCGAAAATAAACAAATATTTGTGTGAAATAAAACCCTAAAAAGGGCCTAGAGACTCCTAACCAATGCCTGCAGTGAAAAATCCCGGATTTTTTAATAAAAAAAAAAGAGGTAGACCCCAAATTATTCATCGAGAAGTGATCAGCAATCCTCGAGGGTTCATTCCCCCTCCCGAGTCGCTCAAACCAAAGCCATTGACCCCAGAAGATCATCAACAAAGAGATCCCATGGTTGCCCATCACCTCCCCCCGCCATTCGAACAAATAAAAAAAAAAGTGGAATAAAAATTCTGATAAATCCTCGAAAGCCCAAAAATACTCACCGGAAAAGCGCGTATCCGCATCTTGCTCTCCTTCTTCGGTACAGCCCCACTCTTCAGCATCTCGACGTCGTGTCTTTCCAAGAGTCTCCAACCGATCCTCACTTGAACATAAAAAAACAAGCCCCCCCCCCAAAAAACAATAAAGACAAGGTGAATTTGAGGTTTGGTCACTCGACCCAGCGCCTGAGAATCGAGTGGACAGGAAAAATAAAAATAAAAACTACTAGCGAGTTAAATAAAAAAAAAGAAAATCAGGAAAACAGATAGGCTGTGGAGATAGAGAATGACAGCTCATGTTCCACCATGAGTCTTCCATAAAAATATCATTGCCAGGGAATCATCGATCCCTGATGATTGGACAAATAAATTAATTATGGAATGAGAGGAGGAGATTGAGGAGGGACTGTCACGACGACTCACCGATGCAATCTCGTCCACCACTTTATTTTCCACTCGCGACACAGTCAATGTAAAAATACGCGAGACAATGGGACATGTGAAAATGTCATCGTTTACCACTGGTCGAGACTATGGGGTCACACCATCAATTGTTCAACTTGTGATAAAACAGAAAAACAATGATTTTTTTTGCTATTTTTACGTGTGTTTTGGGTTGCGTATGGAGGCCTCAAGCGCGTCGGAAATTGAATGGTTCGTGGTGGCCATTTTTTTTTTAACAGAACATGAACAGAATGAACACTTGACAAGGGGGCGGTGGGGATGATGATGTCAGCGCAACGTGTGTTCGTGAAATGAACTAGGGTTTACGGTGGATTCTCAACTCTGCGACATGGTTGAACAAAATCATGGGTTCAATGGTCGATAACAGCTGAACTAATGATGGAATATTGGAAAATTAGGGCTCGATGGAAAGCCTGGATCAATACCTTGAGATTGACACGAAAATCATTCGATTTCACTCAGCGGATGTCGAGTTATTGAGCATTGATTGGGGATAAAAATTGGCATTGGTCTGGCTGGTGACACGAGACAGGATTTTATTGGATCTTCAATATCTCGGGAATGAACGATGCGATTTTGAAAAATTAAATGTCATCTTGAAGGGCGAGAGATGAGCTTGAAAATGAGAATTGAAAATTCTGATTTGACTCAGCGAATTTTCCGGTGGTGGCCATTGAACATGGCGTCTCTCCTGCTGCCCTGAGTCCTTCGGAAATTTTCGTTCGTGTTTGTGTGAGTCACTGGCCCATTGTAATTTTAACCGTGAAAATTGTGGGGATGACCCACGTTTTCTCCAACAACTCCAACATTTCGTATTGGAGCTCTACCATATGCAGAGGACGTGGAGGATGAGAATAAAGTTCAGGCTTTCCAAGTAATTGGAGGACTACTGCTGTGAGGAGTTCTATTTGTGTTCATGAGGAGGATCTAGTGGTTATTTATTCAGTATTTATTCAACGAGAGACTTGCTAGGGGAGCCATGGAGCCGGTGACAGGGACGGATGAGGTTACGGTTAATGGCAGCAAGGATGCCGATGTCATTACCCCCTGGAGTGTGCAAAGTCAAAATGACACTGGAGTCGATTATGACAAACTTATCAGTGAGTAGAGGCTTAACTTGTCTAGGGCTTATTAAATGACAATTAGGAGAGGATTTACATTGACCAGTAAACTTAATGACAATTGTTTATTGATCATTTGGATTTTTTGGGGTTAGAGAGGGGAAGAGAATTCCAATTTTCCATTAAGAATTTTTTATCGAGCATTTAGACTTCCCCAGGCTCACTATTTTCTTTTAATTGTCATCTGGTAATTGATATTTCGGGTGATGATGCAATACCAGGATGCTCAGCTCCTGCTGGAGACTCAAGATGATCGATTTCAAGGGGAGAATATGTCAATTGAATAAATAGTCTTGATAAAATCCCTCCAACAACTGAGCTCTTGGCAAAAAATCTTTTATTTCCTCTGTACAATGAGCATCATAGCCAACCTTGGCTGTCCCCAGAAAAATTCGGTAGTTCGAGTATCGACGACGACCTCCTGGAGCGTTTCGAGAAGGTGACAGGTCGTCCACCCCATCACTTCCTACGTCGAGGTATCTTCTTCTCCCACCGGGACATGCACACAGCCCTCAATCTGTACGAGTCAGGCAAGCCCTTCTACCTCTACACAGGTCGTGGCCCAAGCTCTGACGCGATGCACCTGGGCCACCTGATCTCCTTCCTCTTCTGCAAGTGGCTGCAGGACGTCTTCGACGTGCCCCTCGTGATCCAGCTGACAGACGACGAGAAAGCAATCTGGAAGGACCTGGACATTGACGAGGCTATGAAGCTCGCCCACGAGAATGCCAAGGACATAATTGCCTGTGGCTTCAACATCAACAAGACCTTTATCTTCTCGAATCTCGAGCACATTGGAAACAATCCCGAGTTCTACAAGAATATGATAAGAATTCAGAAACGAGTGACGTTCAATCAAGTCAAGGGGATCTTTGGCTTTGGTGACAGTGATCCCATTGGCAAGATATCATTCCCCCCGACACAGGCGGCCCCAGCTCTCTCCACGACCTTTCCCTTTATCTTCAAAGGGGCCAAGGTCCAGTGCCTGATACCCTGTGGCATTGATCAAGATCCCTATTTCCGGATGACAAGGGACATTGCACCCAAACTGGGACTCCCCAAGCCCGCTCTGCTCCACTCCATCTTCTTTCCAGCACTCCAGGGCTCCAAGACCAAGATGTCAGCCAGCGACACCAACTCTGCCATCTTCCTGACTGATACTGCCAAACAGATCAAAAATAAGGTCAATAAGAACGCCTTCTCCGGGGGACAGGCCACCGTCGAGGAGCACAGGAGGCTTGGGGGCAATTGTGATATTGATACGTCGTATCAGTGGCTCAGATTCTTCCTCGATGATGATGAGAAGCTGGAGATGCTGAGGAAGGTGAGGATTTCAGCCAGGCCTAGTGGATTTTCCTACTGGCCTCCCTAGATTCCCCAGAATTCCTGGTAATTGCAGAATTTTACGGGGTTGCTGATTAAGGGGGATAACCGGCACGAAATATTATGATCTAGGAGTCAGGTCATAGGTCACTGTTTGGAATATGTCGGCATTTAGGTCTCGGGGAAGTAATGATGAATGAGAATGTACTAATGCACTTATAATGGACACTTATTTTCCCCCAGACTATGACTAATTTTTCCAATATGGCGGCCGAATTTCACTTAGGAAACAAACACAAATGATGATTCCTACGAAGATAGGACACAATGGGGAACTAATTACCGTCATTATGGAGTTTATGACCTTTTGTTTGACCATGACGTCATAATTTTTCATGCCTGTTTCCGGCCGTAATTGGTAACCCCGTAAATGGGTGTAATTAGGGATTGTGGGGAATTCTGGGTAATCCAGGGACAAAAATAAAAAATCGAGCAGGCAGGGCCCTAGTGTTATTTATTTATTTATTTATTCATTCACTGAGGCTTCTGGGGAGGTCTTGGAGGTAATTTCAAGGGAAGCCCCAGGATAACTTCGGATTTAAGAGAATACAAAATGAAAAATATCAAACGTCAATTGTCAACTCATTTTGTTTTGCTCAATTGTCTGGACAATGATGATTTATTATTTCATTTAGAATTATACGAGTGGAGAGCTGCTCACTGGCGAGCTCAAGAAGGAGCTGATTGAGGTCCTGCAGAAGCTCGTCGCCGAGCACCAGGCGAGGAGGAGTCAGGTCACTGACGAAGTTGTCAGGGAATTTATGGTTCCTCGTGATCTAGGCTTTGTGCTAAATAAGTAGGAACAAATGCGTTGTCGGGGGTTTAATTGATCTTCAAGATTAATTATTGGAGATTATTGTCCAGGTGGAGAGAGGGGGGTATATTTAATTGAAGTATTTAATTTTACACCTGCTGGGGATGCAATTGTTTCAGTGATTTTCACTGCTGGAGCCTGTGCACCTGTCACTTATCAAAATCACCCAACTCTATTTTGCATTTTGATTGATGTAGCTGAATAAATATCTCAGATTATCCATTTGTATTCTTCTGCAATTGCTTGGGATTATTGCTTCAACAATTGCCTCAGCGATCATTCCCTGAACTCTCCTGATCCTAATTTGTCGTTTAATTGTCTCCATTGAGCCCAGTGACTCCAGTTTTCCCCTGGACACTGTTTAATTCCCCTCAGTGATTTTTATAAAATCACAGAGACCTCATGTTATAAACAATTTCAATCTAAAACCCCCAATTTATTATCCAAAAATTGAAGGGACGAGTGTCGAAAGCTCCTGGGGGGGCTAGGAATTCCCAAAATTTTCCCATTTTTCTCTGATTGTTTCTCTTGTCCTAAATCAATCCTTGATCATTGGCCTGAGCGATCTCCAGGAGCTCGTGGACATCTAAAAAATTGTTCATCCACTCAACACCAGAGCAATTACTTTCCTATTTTCTGAAGTCGATTAAAAAATTTGTAGAATTTTTTTTATAACAAAATAATCGCACGCGAGCCTGACAATTGCTGTCCATTATCAGTCCCAATTGTCAATAGTCAATTATCAGTCCCAATTGCTCAATAAAAATCAGAATCAGCTGAACGAGTACATACCCCAATTGTTCATTGACTTTATCAATGAAATAAATTGAGGGAGGGTTGACGTCGTCTTGGATTCCGGGTGTTTTAATTAATAAAAATCCCCAGAAACTTCAATTTCTCATCCAAATAGCGGAAGCCCCCTCTCCGGTGGTGCCTGACTCCCAGGGTGAGGTTGCCGATTGGCTGGATGTGACGCCACTGGTGATGTCTCCTAAAAATAGCCCCAGCGCAGTCGCAGATTGTCCCCCCCTCCGTGTGTATCCGCCATTCATGTTTCCCAAGTGGAGAATTCTCGTTGTTTTCTGTGTGTAGAGGCGGGACCATTGGACAGGTACTCTAGGTGCACTTCATACTAGTTCGCATAATCAGAGAAAAGAAAAACAAAAAAAGCCCCTCGAAGCCCCATCAACAGCTCCAAAACTCCGTTCGCTGGGTGAGAAAAAAGTCCCTCCCCCTCCCTGAAATCCCGGAAAAATCTCGCCGGAGTAAAATACAAGTGTTGGAGACAAAAAAAAAAATACATAGATATTCAGGAGTGCGAGGAATATGGTGACGCTGATATTTTCTGAACATTGTAAAAACATGAGACGAGTCGATTAGCGATATCATTTCGCCCAAGCGTATGTCCGAGGGGTCGAGTTATGCCGATCGAGGCAGAACAACCTACGTAAGTTCCATAATCCTTTTATTAAATCTGGACATAACACTACGTGTGTATTTATATACATCAACCCCAACAGCGACGCGAATACATGACACAAACACTCGTGGAGCATTCACACGGACTCTGTGATTGGCACACATGCAGTGAAAATATTTGCACTAGATGCATGTGTTTTTCATTTTTCTCCTGCACTCGTTATTTATTTTTTCTTACGGTGGAAAAAAAAATTACGGAAATCGGTGTCTCGTGATGGAAGAGCCAGGGGCGGGGGAGAGGTTGGGGGCCCTGGAGGTGTTGCAACGGTTGTCGCCGGTGACGAGGGGCTGGGGATCGGTTGGGAGGTTTGAGGAAGGGAGGGCTGGGATGGCCAGAGTCACCTCGTGAAGGGTTCTTGGGGTTTTTGGGGGGAACTGACGTCTGTATTAATTTTTTGAGGGACTTTTGGGGCTTGAGGAGCAGGCGGGGAGGCTCTCTCTCTGGAGCTGGGGAACAGCGGAGTATCAGTCTTTTGTTGAGAGGGTTTTTAGATCTTATTTTGAGGCTCTAATGCTCGGGGGAAACTCTAGGCTGGCTCTGGTGGGCTCGCGTGGGACGACTGTGAGGGATTTCATTGTTTTTGTGGAGTTGTGAATTTTTTGGTGGTGTCTGGGGAGATTGTTGGGGTTCAGAATGATCTCCTGCGGGATCCTGAGGCAGGGGCAGCCATTTTTGTTGATATATTTTGTAATCTCCCATTTTTATGCTCACAAGTCATGTCTCAAAGCTTTCAGCTGCTCCTGCTGGCTCTAAAATACTTATCAACAAAAAACATTCAGGTGGACAGCCAATGTGAGATCATGAGGAGGCTTTGGTGACTCCACTCGCCGAGTAAACACTCGATCCTAACCTCCAAAACTCAAGTGTCGACTTGGAGCCTCCCACTGACCAAACAAGTCCACAAAAACTGAAATTCCCCCCAGCTCGGGGTGTCGAGCCACAAGCCCACGAAATATCCCCAACAAATGCCCTTGAATCCTGAAGAAGAGGTACCTAACTCCCTCTCGTTGATTCCCTGGTCAATCGCCCCCAGCGTTGGACCCCAAACCTTCCACCTCCAGGTTCTTCTCCCTCTGATAAATCCCCTGAAGAGCCCCTGATAAATGTGTCAGCTGTGCCTAATGCACTACCCAATTGTTCCAGATAAACAAAGTCCTCAACCCCACGTCAGGAGTCCCCCCCGGAATTCATCAACAACTGACTATAACTGAAGTATTAAATCACCAATATGGGAGCATTTCTAGACACTCCGAACACTGAAAAGTACAATGAGCATGGCTCGGGTAATGATTTGCGTTATGGTGTTGCGAGTATGCAGGGCTGGCGAATGGAAATGGAGGACGCACATCGTGCTATAACTGGTCTCGATGGTGGCCTACAAGATTGGAGTTATTTTGCTGTATTTGATGGTCATGCTGGTGCATTTGTGTCGGCTCACAGTGCTGAGCATTTACTTGAATCCATAATGCAAACTGAGGAATTCAAGGCTGAGGATGTTATTAAGGGAATTCACTCGGGCTTCCTCAGACTTGATAATGACATGCGCGATTTGCCCCAGATTAATGTCGAAAAGTCTGGCTCAACAGCTGTTTGTGCATTTATATCACCAAAGCACATTTATATTGCCAATTGTGGTGACTCGAGGGCGGTTTTGTGCAGCTCTGGCAATCCAATATTTGCTACCAGAGATCACAAGCCAGTACTGCCAGCTGAGAAGGAGAGAATTCAGGCAGCTGGTGGCAGTGTTATGGTACAGAGGGTCAATGGATCACTGGCTGTGTCCAGGGCACTTGGAGATTATGATTATAAGAATGTTGAGGGGAGGGGACCATGTGAACAACTTGTCTCACCTGAGCCGGAAATATTTGTCAGGGATCGCGATGCCCAGCATGATGAATTTCTTGTTCTTGCTTGCGACGGCATCTGGGATGTTATGACCAATGAGGATCTTTGTGATTTTATATACTCGAGGCTACTGCTCACGGATGATTTAGAGGCTGTTACCAATCAAGTTATTGATACTTGTCTTTACAAGGTTGGTGGGGGATTTTATTTTTTGGGGGGTTGTTTAATATTGAGCGGATTTATTTTAACAATTGCATGGGACTTTTGGGGATTTGTCAGTTGTCCTTGGCATGATCTCCAGGACCTCGTGGACAACTCAAAAATTGTTTATTGACTCGACACTTCTCGAAGACAGTGAAAAAAATTTATAGAATTTTGGTTAGAACAAAATAATCGCAGGTAAGCCTGGAAATTACTCTCAGTTATCAGGTCCAATTGACAATTGA